>WUQG02410475.1:0-42064 GCA_011317285.2 Androctonus mauritanicus
GTACAGAATTTGTTGATGATTTGTTATAATTACAAGACTGAATTTAATTCTTAATGATTCTTTTAAATTATTCGATAGATAATTGCTTTGAGGATGTTTTCCATCATTAATTCATCGTTTAAGATTATGCTTTACCTTAAACTGCAAAGTAGTGGTTACTGTATAAGACTGTGCTATGTGCTTCTTACTCAGTATAAAATGTTGCGTGAGTGTTAGTTATTTTCAATAATTACTGAATTTATAATTGAATAAATGTATACAGGAAGTGCATCTTAATCGTAGCAAATTTTATAATAACGGAGGAGGGAAAATAACTTTAATAATAATAAAAAAAAAGAATGAAATTAGATAAGATTCTATTTAAACTTAAAAAGTATAAATTAAATTATTCTAATGAAAAATTCAAAAATGACAATGTGATGAATAGGTTAAAAATTAAATTATCTCTCAAATAAAAAGTGTGCCTTCCTTGTTAATCAATAACCCTGAGATATAAATTAAAGAATGATCAAACGTTTCGACGTAGATGAGCAATTATTTTAATTTAATAGATTTTTAAAGTTGTTCACTTTCCATAAATTACCAAGCGAAACAATTAAAAAAAATAAATAAATATTTTACATTTAAGAGGGCGTTTGCTCTTTAGAGCTTATAGCTTACAACAATGGCTTCTTATCTAAACGTGGAAGAAGCTAATTAATTTTCAGCCGTTGGGAAATGTAAAATCACTGTATAGAATAAGTAGTAAGTAGAAAATTTTCTTAATTCAATAATATCAGAGCCTTAGGTGGCATGTGCAGCAATCCAATTAACATTAGTTGGTCTAAGGATTACCAGAATCGTCAGCCATCTTTAATTAACAAGAATTTAAATTCAATCAAACCTTCTCCCTTTTATTGATATATCTTAGCTTTCTTATTTAGCTCCTTCCCCCTTTGGTGTGATAAGGACTTAGATGACCGTTCTCCTCCTCCTTTACTAAACTTTTATTAGCCATATCACAACATTTTATTATTTAAATTAGGCTAGAAGGAGGACGATGATAAAACGTACGATTTAAAGGGATTTGAAGCCATTTAGAAAGCGTTCAACGCTTGTTCCAAAATTTGAATACTCCACGGATACAGTCCATTGGGAATTTGAAGTGTTGGATGATGCTTTACAGTTAAGAACGTTAAAACGCCTAAAGATTAAAGTAAGTGCTTTTGAAAAAACATATTATTATTTTTTAAAGTATAAGTTAGATAAAGTTTGAAAACAAGAATAAGATATAAATGTACATTTTTATAGCCGAAGTAAGGTGAAAATTCCATATATGTATAGAGCAGAACCTCGATAATGCAACAGGAATGGGATTGAGAGAATAATGAATTATAAAAAGTGAAAAAAAAGAAAAGAATTCACATATAAAGTACACATGTGTAGTGGATTCCATTATTGACTACTACATGGCATAGTTATGTACATAAATAAATTATGAGGTACATAAAAATCAAAATCATAATTTTTGAAAAAAAATGAAGCATTAGTTACCTATATAGATGGAAAATGCGGATGGAAATTGTATCATTTAATAAAAATACGCATTAAATAACGTATACCGAAATTTTGCATTTCACGTTTATATAAAAATGCACGAAGGCATCTTCAAACAAATTACTTTTCCAAGAAAGAGTGGCAAATTATAGTAAGCAATGAATTAAATGCTGAATAGTTATCGAGGTTCTACTTTAATCACGCAAAAATTTTTCGTAATTAATCGTACGCAGTATCCGATATAAATCAAGTATGCATTTTTTTATAACATTATAAAAATTCAGGAAGTAATTAATAAAATAAGGTTTCTCATATATTGAAAATTTAAATAAATTTTGTGAAAGATTTTTTTCCTCTCTCAAAATAAATTAAATTTACCTCCGCTTTATCAGCAAAAATCTTCGAAGTCGGATATGGCTCGATAAATTTCCACGAAATTCACAAAGAAATTCTAGATGGTTTTGTGTCCAAAATTTCAAAATCAAAATCCATAATTTAAAAAAAAAAATTTCGTATATTTCGTATAAATTTATAAAATTCTAACAATTTATTTTATCTTAAAAATATCTCTTCAAAATGAGTCATTAATATGGTTAATTTAACTTAACTTCGAAGGTTAAGATATGTAGTTAATCACGTAAATCAACTCTTAAAAATTTAGGAGCTACGTTAATGTTCAAACTCTCTTAAAATGTTAGTTTTTTTTTTCCTTTTAGGTCAGAGACAATTTAGAAATGGCGATTTTCTATGTGATAAAAGAGTTCTATTATTCGAGATGCATTATTGCACAGTCGACAAAACCTAGGCAAACGGGCATCCAATTTCCTCTACTTCTTCCTTTACCTCCGAGGGTTCCGACAGGTTATAACCATTCATCCGTGACGTCATTCGGTTATTGCAACGCCTTCCGTCCATCCGGAAGACATCAGTGACGTGGAAGAAAGAATATGTGGCAGAGACGTAAAACTAAAATTGATAAACGACCCTAAATGATACCTATGTTATTTTTTAATTGAGAAGCAAACTTTGTGAGAATTTTCTCTTTTTTTTTTTTTTTTTTTTTTTTGTTTCAGAACTTTACGAAAATTTTTGTAGTCTTATAATCATATTATAAATGTAGTTACTGATAGAGAAAATTGTTTTATATATACATAATTTTAGGAAATAATGTATAACTAACAGTAAAAATTAAACTAAAAAAAAAAAATAGTTTCTGTAATCATTGTTCTAGTGTTAAATTTTTATTCAAAATCTACAAAGCTCGATTAAAAAATTTAACGTTCCCAATATTAAACAGACGCCTGGAAAAATTTAACTGTTTTTATATATTTTTTAAATATTCCTATAAAAATTAATTTATATTTATTAATTCTAAAAATTTTAAAGCGATGATTAATAAAAACTTATAAAGCGACGTTTTAAAAGATTATTTAAAAAAATAACGTTATTAATAAAAAAGCTTTTTTTTTAATATCGTTTGGTGTATTGCGCCGCCATCTATTGGCTAAAACTACTACTAAAACGTAATTGTGAAGTTTAAATTTATTTTATAAAATTCGCAAATAAAAATAAACAATTCTCGAAAATGAAATAAAAATAACTTTATATTAAAATTTTAAAATAATATTTGAGTTTTTTTTTATTAAAAAATAAATTGTTGAATTTCGTTAAAAAAAATTTTCTATTAAAAATTAATTTCTAAATATATATGTATTATTATTATTATTATTATTAAATAAAAAAATTAAAATTTGTATTGATTCACCTTTATTTTATATATTGTTTATTTTTAATTACAATAAAGAATAGTTCATTAATTTTTTCCCGAAGAATTTTTTACTCTTTTTTTATTATTATTATAAAAATTTAAATGCCATTGTTGAAAATTTTCTAAAGTAAAAATTATCAATTTAGTTTAAAATAAAATTTAAAAAATATTAACGAGAAGCATCGGTGATTACCAAATTAAAATTAATAAAAAAAAAAAATTATTAAAGCGGCTTATCTACTTCAGATTATTATTTTTTATTCGATTTTATATCAAGTTACGTATCAAGAATCACGAATTTGGGAATATTTTTTTGTAAACTTGAAGGAAGGAAAAGGTAAACTGACTTATATCAATCGTTATATCGCGTGAGAAGAGAATTCCATCTAGATAATTTTAGTTTAGGAAATGTTTTCCAAGAAATGAAAGCTATCTGTTATCATGAGGTCTTATTCCAATAATAGGTTGTCTAATGTCGTCTATAAATAATTAATTTCTCCAAGAAATGCGTATAACTTACATAAATCCACAAAGTACATCTTTGCACCATTCCAGAACCAATATTACCGTTAAGCCAGAACGACAAGACATGGACATGGAGCGGAATTAATCACGATTTTCTTAATAAATATCCTCTATTTTTCATTATTTTAAAAAAATTATAAAGCTTATTTATCGATCAATAATTTAATACAATCGTTTGTTTTCTTTTTAAACGGAAAAATTTCTCAGTAATTCACCATCAAACTTATTTAATCTTGATTTGTTTGAAATAATCTTTATGCATTTTATATGCGCTTACTAATTAATTTTAAGCTTAGTAAACATTAACGTTAATATTTTAATTAAACTAAATTTTCGCTTTGCTATACATAAAGAACAAAGAATAGTTAACAATGTAACGAGTATAGAGAAACCATCATATTATTAAATAATACTAATGAAATTAATTCTCCACATTCTTGGAAAGTTTAGAATATTTAATTATAATTAATCAGTAGAAAACTCACGTTTATGCATCAGCGATTCTACGGTTAGTTTCATAAAGCTTTAATCCATGTCAGCGTATAGGTGCAGAAGATGAATGCTTTCCGTCGTTATACCTATTTCTATAGAGTTTAAAATTATTCAAAATATATATCTATATTATGTATATTTATATATATATATATATAAAAGTAGGAAACCTTTTATATGATGTGTGGTCGATGAAATCTTTCTCTTGGCATTCACCGCGTGCCTTATGATATAATATTTACATTAAGGCAAACAGTGAATACGGAGAGTCAGACAAGCTTGGATAAATCTTCACTTCCACCAGAAAACAAGCTGAACTTTTTTTAAAACTACATTAATTACCAATTAACTAGCGTTATCTAGACTCTGGTAATAATATAAATTAAGTTTACAAATAATGGAAATGAATTTCTTACCTGAGTTGGCGTGTGCATCACGATCATCAAAACGTCGATTAAGCCTATAAATTTTAACTAATTAACAGTATTTTTTTCGCATTTGTACAGCGCAATAAATATAGACGTTTGTCCTTTATGGTTTCGAAAACCAACTGTCGGAAGCGGCTTTCCATTGTCCCGACACGCATGCGCATTACGGTTAAGGTGAGCGGGGATCAAGCATAATGAAGGTCACACGACACCCGGTCTTGGGACACGTGTCTCTAGGGTATCGCACCTGATTGAAAATTGCTAATTATTCACCCGAAAACTTGATTTTGTATACTTTCGAAACCCTAAGTTTGTTTTTATTTTTAACTAGGGAATGGCTATTTAGAAAATTAATGGCTTCGAACAGCAGATGTCCGCTTTAACTCTACCCCGAACACAATGAAAACATCTGCCCGTTGCGGTCCCCAAATATCCGAACAGTATGTCACAGAACGCTTGTTTAGCCTCGCAGGTAAAGGGATGAAATTTCAAAAATAAAATACTTGAATTTTTTTTTTTTGCTTTCATTTTTATTTAGAATTTGTGAATTTCGGTTTATTTTCCGCGGGAGAGGGAAAGAGAGTGAGAGAAATGGAAAGTGGAACAAAGCGGAATTGGGTGAAGCTAAAGGAGCCGATGTGAGTAATAGTAGTGGGACTGTTAGCAAAAAAAAAGAAAAAAAAGAAAAGCGGGCCTCTTATTCCTAGGTGGAGGGAGGCCTTCTCTATTGATAGACGGCACGCGTCAGCAGCAGGAGGGAAGGAAGACGAGGTGAGTGGCACGTGCGAGAGTGAAACAGGAGGGAACACACAATAGTGTAGAAGTAATGACGCAATGGCTTACCTCATACAGGGCTACCCCAACAGCAGGTGGTGAGAACGCGAACGTGTTCCTTTTTTGTAGATCTCCTCGGTGCCATCTGTCACGGGAAAAAGAGAAAGTTTCTTGATAATAAGAAAGTGTTTCTCCAAGATAAAAACGGCTGAAAAAGTAACTTACAACAAATGCCTTAAAAATACTAACTTGCATACAGACTGAAAACAAAAATACAATGCTATTTTTACCGAATAATAAATTGATTGAGCGTAATTTGACCTTTTAAAAATTTAACAAAAATAATTTTTTTGAGTTTTAAATTTCGTTCTTGAATATTAAAAAAAAATCTATTCTTTTTAAAATATAAGAAATTATTTAAAAACCATTTAACAAATATTTGGATTTAAAAAAAATAATAAAAAAGGTAATATCTATGTAAAAAAAAATTGAAAATTTGCATAAAATAAAACATTTCGATAATAATTCGCGATCTATATGATAATTTAAAACCATTTTCGATGACATAAAGTATAATTTGAATATAAATATTTATGTTAATAGGCGGGCGCTTTTTTTCTGTGTTGTACTGTTGGACACACTTAAACTTTTCTGGCAACAAGCCAAAATGCAGGGACCTAATGGAATAAGCTTATAGGAAATAAGCAAAAATATAATTTACTCTAACCAGTATGACCTTTATAATTGCTCAAATAGATGCTTTAATTCGATGTTATTAATTCCTGGTTTAATAATTATAATTTTGACGCTAAATTCATGTAGAACAGATTGCTTTAATAAACACAAAATAATAAAATTTAAACTTTAAAAGAAATTACAAAACTCTAAGATGTCGTATTCTTTTAAGAGTGTAAAATGTAAACAAAACGTTGCAATTCTTAAAATTATTTCCTACTTATAAAACGTGTTTAAAATTTTAACAGTTTACCGAATTTACTGATGCGAATTAAGCTGCAATTATGCTGAGAAGGGCTTGGTAGCGCGCAGATGGTGTTACAATAATAGCAAATTCGTCTAGGGTTCCACCATGGGTTAGGACTTAACAGGCGAGCTGTTACATGTAATAAAAATAAAATATATATATTTTTTGTGCCATTAAAGATAACATTAAAGTTATCGATACTATCAAAAATTTTGAATATAAAATTGATAATTTTTTTCACCTTTAAGCAACAGAATTAATGGAGAATTTTTAATATCATTATGCATTCCAAAATCCTTACCCAATAGAGGATTATGTAACCAAAATCCGCATTAGACCAACTTGGAGCTGAGTCATACAAAAGCTGTAAAGAAGAGAAGAGAAAGAGAGAAAGAGAGGAGGGGGAAAAATATTATAACGAGCATGGAAATTTCCAATTTCAATTTTTGTAATGTTAGGAAGATTTTCGTCTCCCTTCCTATAGAAACGACGTCATTTGCCTAAACAAAAGGATAACTTCAAAAATTAACATAACGACAAATCGATTTTGGGTGCCAGGTGGTGCCATTTTAGACGTAAGCTTATATTTTTTCACCCACGACAAATATTTCCGAACATTTTGGATTGTTAAAAAAGGATTAAAACTGTCACAATTTTGCATTTTAATAAGTTTTATTCACAGCTCTAACGTGAAAAAAAATAAATTTTAAAATTGCTTAAATTACTAAGCAAAACATTAAATATATGTTTTATTTTAATATCCGAGCTGTTTTAAAATATTTTAATAACTTAGAATCTATAATAAAACGTGTTATATAGAGTTTACATATTGAGAAAAGAACAAAGTCACTGAACTTAATGAGAACAGACATCCAGACGCCCATAATCCCTGAATGTCATCTTTCCTGACTAGATGGCCTGTCGTGCTAAAAAGTGTCATTACCAATACTTCAATGCTACTATATCACGCAAGATGATACTTTAGAAACAGTATTGTTAGTTTTTTATTCTTAATAGTTTCAAAGCAGAAAAAACTGATTATTTACTAGCATAGTAATAATTCCTTTCAGAGAGAGCCTTTCTACTAAGATTTTCAAAAATGGTGTCTATTCTTCAATAACTGTATGAAGAAACCAAAAACAAATATTTGAACTAATTTATT
Organism: Androctonus mauritanicus; assembly: GCA_011317285.2. Classification (NCBI taxonomy): domain Eukaryota; kingdom Metazoa; phylum Arthropoda; class Arachnida; order Scorpiones; family Buthidae; genus Androctonus; species Androctonus mauritanicus. The sequence goes on from WUQG02410475.1 coordinate 7,668, forward strand.
TTACACTTATCAATTTTAATATAGAAAAATATTTTATTCTTAGAAATACTTAATAATTCGCATTCGAAGAAATATTATTCATGCAACTTTTAGGTCACGCAAGAAAATTACTAAAGTAAAAGTCGATATTTTTAAAAATTTGGACATTTAACTTTTAGAGAGCACTTGAGAGTAACACTGGGTAGCACTTTCTGCATGAATTTCCATTCACGTGCCTACCAGGGACCCAACAGAACCCCCGAAAGAGAGCTGTAACAATGGATGGTGGGGTGAGTCACGTCCCTTTTCCTTCTTGGGGAGAAGCGACGCGTGTCAGACACGAGCTAACTTCTACTCTTCCCAGTTTGTAATGAGTAATATGAATGAAAAAAACCACTCCAGAGCGTAGGGATTTTTTTTTGTATGACTGCACTACCAAAATCCGATCAGAAGAACAAAGGAAGCATAATAACTCATTCAAGTGAAAAGTCCTCTACTTTCCCACACTTTAACTAGTTTTATTTCGTTTATATATTAACCAATTTGTTAATAAAATCATTTTATTTCTATAACATAATTTACAAAATATTTGTGCTTGATAATTTTATAAATATTTTTAATATTAATTTTTATATATATATATATTTTTGCATAAACTGAAAACGAGAATCAAAATAAATAAAATTATGTATTTTTATTTATCTTTAATTATTTTAAGGAGATGCGACAAAATATAAAATATATATATTTTTATTTTTATTATAGCTATTTTGTTCATTCAAAGTTTATTTTATTATCTAATCGATTTAGTTTGGAAACCATATTAGAACGTAAAAATGAAAACAATTGAATAATTTTATAATGTTTTCATCCTTTAATATTCTTCAGATAGGGCGAGGAAGTAAAAAGCAATTCTGCATCAAGATGGCGGCCATTCTACCCATTCTCTGAATTATTGATGCCATAATGTAACATGGCGAAGATCGGTGAGAATGGCTCGAAAAAAATCCATAGATATATATATATGTGTATAGTCGATACTATTGCAATAATAAGTGAGCAAAATTTAATTTTTCATCGTTACGGATCAGGAAGGAAAAATCTCGAGAGAAAGAAGGAAAAAAAATATTTTTGGGGATAAAAATAAAGTTTCGATCGAAAAATGTAGGAATTTAGAGAAAAAAATATGAATTTTAGAATGTGTTTAGTTAGTTGATAAGATAGTAAAAATAGTGAGGTCGGTTACTCACCAGTGGTTTGAAGAGGTCTCATTCTGCCCAACCTGGTTGAGGGAGCGTTTGCGTCAGCTGTGTTCTGTCACTGCAGGAGAATACTTACCTCACACATGTTATCACAGCATAGACCGATTGACCAGTGTACATTGCAACCACCAATGGCAAACCTTCCCCAACTGAATCTGCGCCGAGTTACTCTGCGCAAGACCACTGCTTCTCCATTCTCTGACTGGGTGTTCGTGTGAGCCGAGCAGACGGGTTCTACCATCCACAACTACTCGATAGATCGATAATCGATTGGTATATCCAGATAAGCTCGAACGGTAGACTATCGCCAATATATCATCAATCGCGATTTTTTTTTGGTAAATTTATAAAACGAAAAATGCTAAAAATTTAAAAATAAGTGTGTGTATACAGTAACCGTCATAAACGAGGCATTTAAAGATTCTATAAATAAAACAATAGAAAGAGAGAAAAAAAAATATACAGAATCAATTGGTAAACTGTACAATTATGCAAGTGGATTTTGGGTGAATGGAGTAGAAGGTTAAATACAGGAAAAATTGGGAGACGGATTAAACCATTGTTAATATAAGAGGGTAAGTCGGTAGTATCGATCGATTATAAACTAGTATATGACTAAAGTTCAGTAATTTTACCTAAAATGCGGTGATTCTTACCGGAGGTCATTTGCCTGCCTTTTTCTTCCACTGTCATGCGTGAGAAGGGTAAGAGAATGATTACGAGCGTGACCCGAATCACGTATCACGCAAAATATGAGTATTTGACATAATAAACCGTCTGTGGATATTCGTTCATTAAAGACTATACAATTTATGTGTTTACAAGCCTTTAGATATTCTCTTTGCATCTCTACACTTTTTTCTATAAGCCAGAAGTCGAGTCGGCAGAGAAAGAAACGTTTATCTTTACAAACCAGAAACGAATACGATTTTGGAAAAATAAATATTACATTTTTTTACTGTCTTACGGTTAGAATAAAAATGATTATTTTTATTTTTGGTCATTTAAAATATATAGAAGAGATCATTATTCTTGGTATCGAATTTTTATTTCTCGGTTTATCTTGGTCTTCGTTACCATCTTCGATTCAAGAATCTCCAATATTCTATCGACTGGATCTACAAGGGGATCGATACAAAAGTCGATGGGGCGCATGTGCAGTTTACAACCAGCTGCGGCAATGCGGTCCTTGCGAAGCCGACCAACTGTCGGGGAGGACGAAACGTTGCTGAATGCTTAATACTATTTTGACCCCAGGGGTTAGTTTTCTATGTCTGACCATCCGACACTTCCGGATGTTTAATAAGAGAAAGCTCAACAGTTTAGTGACGTCAACATTTCAGACCCGGGCCAACCGTGTGTTATATTTATCCTGTCACCGCCAGAAATTGTCCTAAAAACCTCATTATTAAAAACTCGGTCATAAGTCTAACTGAATTCTGTTTTTGTCTTCTGTGCGGAATAGATGCATTTAATTTCTAGCAGATTTAATTTTAATTTTTATTTTATTTTTTCAATATCTGTTGTGAATACCAATTAGCATTCCATCACGTGCCGTTTCGATCTATGTATAAAAATAGCTTGGCAACTCATTTTAACCAACGATAAAGTGCAACAGCTCAGGTCATATGACGTCACTCCGGACTGTTTCACTCGTATACTGGAAAAGGGGAGAGAGACAGTTCTTCTACTGTAAATATTTGAACATTATTTTAAATTTTTCTTTAAAATTATTAATGAAAGCTAAATTTTTATAATAAAAATTATTTCTTTCTTCTTTTAACTAATTTAAATATACATCGTAATCATTAAATTCTCCCTGTCTCTCTCTCTCCCAGTTGAGATATTTATTCAGGTTTATCCTATTATTTCCAAAGTATTCAGCAACATTAAATGTAAGGAATTATATTATTACTCGTTTTTTCCCCTATGTGTTTTGCATTATAAATTTTATTTTTTATACAAAATTTATTTTGAATTTATAAAATAAAAAAAAAAAACTTAAAAAGATCTCAAGCTTTGGACAACTGATACAAGCATGTAAACAGGAGGTCTAGAATCCATTTAGGCTGACAGACAGGCCGGAGAAGAGGACCCTGTATGCTAGGATTAGCTACACGACCATTCTAAGCCGATTTCTTTTAGCTAATACGGCCTTTCTACCAATTGTGAACCTTTAGCTATTACGATCTATCCAATGTTGGATTTCTCTTTTTACTGGTATATTTGTTGTATTTCTCCAGAAACTGATATCTTTGAAAGTTTCTTTGAAATAACTAAAGTAATATATATATAAAAAAAGAAATTACACTTATATAATGCTATTTTGTAAAATATTAAAATATTTCTTCTCTTTTAAGAAATGCATTTTTATCTATTCAAGTTTTAATGATATTTTTTAATCTCTTAAGTGTATAATAAACATTTTAAATAGTTCTTTTAAGAAAATACAGTTTAAAAATAGAAAAAAAGATTGAATATTTTCCTTTAGTTACTTTACTGCGGTGCTCCTGTTTGCCAGGAGAAGCAATATTTACAGGAGCAGTCTTACTTTTAAAGAAAACGAAATAGCGTTTATTAAAAATTACTTTTTAGAATAAAGAATAATATAAAAATGGTTTTATTTAATTTCAAACTTACAGAAATAGTACATTAATTAATTATCGAAACAATAATACATATATTTATTTAATTTTAATTTATAATAAAAATACATATAGTTTAACTGATAATATTGTATCTGATTAAATAATGTTATTTATAAAACATTTTTCAAATTTTTTTTTTTTGTATAATGATGTTTAAAATTAAATGTAGATTTTTTTTAATGACATGAAAATAAATTAGAAAAATTGCATTTTTTAATAGCAACTGACTTAAAGGTTAAAGTTTTTGTTAATCATCAGTTTTAAGGAAAGTTTTTTTTTTTCTTTTTTTGTAACTCTCGATCAATATTTATATTCTTTTTTAAATTTTTGAATGGATAATAGAAAAATGAAATTTTTCATCAAACTTTTCTTCAACGATCAATCAAATATCTTTCTTTAAAAAAATACAAACAAAAACTAATGAATGATGCATTAAAAATCAATATTAAAAAAAATATATATTCTTAAATATAAATTATTTGTAGAAAGTTGAAGAGAATTAGAAATTGGTAAGGGGAATTTAAATTTACTTACATTTTAATATTTTAGAATGAGAATAACGACAAAAATGGAAGTGAAGTTGGGAAGTTGCTACAACATTCTGCAATCAGTCGTGTGGAAATATCTGAAGAATTCGTTGTCTGATTGCTCGCCAGTTTTCGCGCTAACGAACAAGCTTCTAACAGAATTTGTGGCATTTCTGACCAGAAGTGCTTTTCTTTCATCACTCTTTCTTCAACAGAAAGTCGATAAAGCAAAAAATGAATAGGAATCAGCCAAAAACTTATAAAGCTTTCAATTCATATATAATGTTTAAAATTTACATTTCTGTAGATTTTTATGAGTAATAAAATTGTCATTTCCTATATCTAATAGAGATTGATAATATCAAAATCCTTTAATGCATACGTATAAGCATCACTAATTATAATAATTTTTGAATTGATGAAATTCCTTTTAATGTAACGGTTACGTAAGTGTATAATTTCTTTTTCAATCTTTTATTTGAATACTTTATACGTAAATAAAATTTTTAATTAAATATATAAGAAGGATATAATGATATACATTAGTGTATACTTTTTAATGAAAGAAAAAAATTCTGATCTTATGCCAAATAAAAGTTATCAGAATTATTGCAAATATAACATTTAAAAAAAGTCTTTCTAAAAAAATAATTCTAACTTAAAATAAGTTACAAACATGTTGATAATTTTTTTTTAAATTTTTAAAGTTAGTAATTAGTTGTCTAACATAATGATTTTTGTTTCCTGGCTTTTGTTAAATTTCTGACTGTTCCTGACATTAGTTTTATTTTTAATGTAATGAATTTTCGAGTGGATAATGCAATACAATTAAATCTATTTTTTTCTTCTTTTGTGTTTTAAAGAAAAGCTGCCTAAAGTAATATTGCATTTCAATAGAACTTTTATTTTTATTAATTTAAAATTTAACACGTCAACCTCAATTTTTAAGCGCTTTAAACTAATAATAATAAGATGTAAGATATTTTTCGAATTAATGAATTTTCTGTGAAGGGTTTTTTTTCTTTAAAAGTTTACAATTATTCTAATTGTGAGTTTTTGCTTCTATTATAGAAATAGAAAAGAAAGAAAATAAAATTTAATTTTTAACAAAAGCAAGATCATATTTATCTTTTTAATATTTTATGACGAAAACATTCAAAATATAAAATATTTAAGTGATAAAAATGAAATAAAGAAAATTTATTATTTTTGATGTTTCTCTGCAATACTAGGCGTCAAAAGGAGAAGTAACATTTACAGGTACAAAGTTCGCTTGTAAATAAAATTTTAATTGTCGCATTCAAAATATATAAAAAATATTAGAAATATAAACGGATTAATCATTTTTTTTGTTAAATTTAATTTTATTAAACAGGAAAACATATCGGAGTTATAGGAAATTTTTCTGTAATGTTAGAAATGCGAATAATATGGTTAATAATAAATATTGCTGTAGTGATACAGTTTAAAGTCACATTCTCCGTGGAAAAGCAAAAGTTTTATACTAAAATTAAAGAAGAAATCCAGCTAATATGTCAAATATAAATGACGCATTCCCAATACTGTTAAGTATTTCCAGTTCGTCATTCGAATAGATAGCAGTATTGCGTGTTACCAACGCCCTATCCACCTGTGGGATGTAGTACTTACTATCAAGATTGCTTAAAAAAGAAGCAACGACCAAAATAAATTCCGCAAAGTGGTTTAAAGCGTTAATTGAAAAGCATAAACATGGTGCGGATCGAATAAAATTAATGCCGTTCTCTGTTATCACTTACTGATTAAACATTAGCTTGACGAATCTCTGAAAAATTGATAGCTAACTAGTTAATCATTATACTGAAAATATCGGTAAGAACGGAGGCACAATTTGAAAAGATGTAAAGGAAAAACTGCTTGAAATGACGCCATATTCAATCTTGGTTCAGACTATTGATCGAAAGCCAGTCGGTTGTATGGGGGTCTTGAAGAGAAAACCGGATGGCCGATCTCGTTAGCGACCAGTCTACATCTCTTGTGTACATTCTACTCTCTCTCATCTTCGTATTTTACTGATAAAAAAGGACTGAAGCCATTTTCCGAAGAGAAATGCGATATTTCCTTGTCGTACGACGACCAAACAATCAAGTTTAGAAGATAATTTTCATTAATGGAAAAATTTTTGAATATTTGAAGATACTACAGTAATTTTGATCGTTAGCGACAGGATGGAAAGGAGGAAAAATAAAAAAAGAAAAATGATAACAAAGAAAGTAACAAAATCTTTGATGGTTTGTTAAAAATCATCAAAGATTTTTATTTCTTTGAAAAGATTCATCAATGATATGGCTAATCCAATGTAATGCGTTAAGAAAAATATAAATGGGATTGAAGGGGGTAGGTAGATGATTGTCACGTGATTAATGACAATGACGAATACCTTCTTGTCAAATGGTCTGGTGCTGTAGTTGACAAGAGATCGTTAGTTATGTGTTACGCCGACAGAAAGCTTCAACAGACCCTATTCTTTTCCCTTCAGAGTGTTGGTAGATGATTCTCGATTTTCCATCATTCCATTTTAAAATTTATTTTTCTCAGAGTAGATAGTTTGGAAAATTGTTATTTGGAAAGAGATAAATTAAATTACCTTAAAATCGGGTATTATCTTAAGATAAAGAGACGTTATCTAAGCTTAAATTCGAGCCGAAGAAATAATAAATTATAATGGATCCGGTTGCAATGTATGATTGAAGAGGAGTCTAATTCTCTCGACATTTGAAGCACTCTTATCACGCTTGAGAGCCCAAATGGTGCTATATTCCTTTGTAAACTCGAATAGCAATTAAAATTCATTCGTTAATTATCAAAGACAGAATTAATTAAGGTATCTCATTAAAGAAAATGTCCAGCGAATAATTCTCGTCAAGGAAATTCACTATTAACAAGAAAACTTTTCTATGACGAGTATAATTGGTTAAAACATCCACAGTTTATTCTTTTAAAACCAATTTTCAATCTTCTATTTCATGAAAACATCAATAGAAACAGGAAAAGAAAAAAAATTTTTTTCTCCACAGGAGAAAAACCATTGAGTGGTCGCTATTAACAGGAGAGCTTTCCTACCATGAGTAAAAATTGGTTAGAATTTCTGTAATTCTACTTTCAAAACTTATTTAGTTTCTATCTATTTAGAGAAAAACTTTTCTAGAAATAAAATTAATTAATCCGTGGAAAAAATTATAAATATATTAAGTAACAAGATCCTTAAGATGAACAAAATTGATTAGAACGAATCCCCCGACTCCACTTCTAATTTTCTGCTTTTCACTTAAGAAAGCATCATAAGAAGAAAAGGTAAAATCCGTGTGTAGGAAAGATCACAAGAGAAAGCTTTTAAAAAAATAAGATTGGTTAAAATGTATCGAGCCTTATTTGAAATCAAATTTCCATCTTTCTCAAAGAAAAATGCAGAAAAAAATGGCACTTATACATTCATTTTTACTACGAAATTTCTATAGAAAATCGAGAATTAATCCTGAACAGAATTAATAATTATCTTCAGAAATATACAATACATACGCACAAACTTGAATCGATGTCTGATGTAGTCCTTATAAACATTTTACAAAATTTTATGTATCCATGTCACATATAGGCTATATTTCACCTATAAAACATAAATTAGGCATATACGTGATTCACGATAGAATTTCTTACAATAGTTTATCTATAAATTCAAAATCAAAATTGTATGGTATGCCTAATTCTATTGTATCGTATATCAAATAATATATATATAAATGTTTAAAGGAAGAGAAGAACAAAATTTTCATGCGATAAAAATTGTAATATAAACGTAATAAGTCGCTAACACGAAGAAAATTTTCGTGAATTTGGTTAAAATGATAATATAAATAAATAAAATTCCGAAAATTATAATTCCTCATTAGATAAGAAATAGTTTCATTGTAAAGACATCGAATATTTTAGTTCGTTTTTTAGATTCGGGTAATGAGACATGACGTAATCCGACTGCATCAAATTATAAAGTTAAAGACAAACTATAATTTATTGATATTTTTTTGGGGAATTAAGAAAACAGTGATGTTCAAAAATTAAAATTAATGATGTCACTCCTATATAATTCTCTATAAATAGTCCACCATGTGAAAATTTAATATTAATATTTAAAAAAGATTATACGAGCAAAAATAAAGTTTTTCTTGAACTTTTACTGAATGTAAAAACATAAAAAAATTTTTTTGAAAGTTATATTGTGATAAAATTGATTAAACTAATATTTGTTCTTATATAAATTAGTTTTAAAAAATTATAAAAAATTTCTGTTGTTAAAATAAGAATTTTATAAGAATAAGTTGTAGTAGCGAAGAGAATCTTTATATATTTTTTTAATAGCAAAGAAGTGTGAGTTTTAAAATAAGTTTAAAGATTTCTTTTATATAGATAAACGTCTATATACTTGTATAAAAGTGAAGTGGAAGTAAACAAGAGTTACATTGGCCTAAACTTAGAGAAAATGCGAAAGAATATGTTTTATTTAAGTAATCATAATAAATTTTTCTATTGACGTCTTATAAACAAGAAAATGGCTATTCTCGGATGACAAAAATACCTATTTTTCCTTTCAGAATGGACCAGATAACCTCTGTACATCAGCAATTTGTCAGATAACCATTCGTCAGATATTGGCCCCAGGGAAATTTTGGTTTCGTTAGAGATATCATTGGACGATAGCTGATGACGATAGATGAATTGGTGGTAACTGGGAAATGCACCTTGGAGAAAAGGAGAAGGGCACCAAAGTTAATGATCCCTCGCTAAAGTGTCGGAAGAGAGTTGGATAGGGTTGGACCCTCTTTACAGAAGTCCAGTAATGTGTCTGGGTGATGCTGCTATATTTAATAGGTCCTGAGAGGATTTATCTCTTCGTGACATGTGCAATACGCGCCTATATTACTTTTTCGCTTCTTGACGTAATGAGCTTATCTGAATGGAAGTATTTCAATGACGACTACGCTGTTTACACAGTTTTATCTCGCCTTGTCGTGTATATTTATTATCTGATGCTATCTAAATAGTTATTTAAGATGAATTAGATGTTTTATTGAGTCAGACAGCCATTAAATTGATTCCGAATCGGATATGTTTTCTCAGCAATTTAATTAACTGTTGCAGTTATGTTTTTTATATGCAAAAAATTTTATAACGAAAGAAAAAAATGCTTATTTATGTAGAAGACTGTTTAAAAATTTACTCAAATATTGAATTACCGAGAATAATGTGCGCGAAAGTTCTTCGCGATCTTCTAACAATAATCATCACTTCTGAAAACATCATCCGATGCAATTAAACTCATTAAAATTCGCAACAGAAATGAATTGGAGTTTTGCAAACTCCAATTCATTTCTCTTCTGTTTCTGCATACTGAAAGAGCAAAAATTATTTATTTGAGCTTCTTAATCAATAATTATTAGGAACTTTAGCAATTTATCGCTTCGAGAGACAACTTGTTCGTAAGAGTGAAATTTGTATATTTAGAAGAAAAAACAGAAGAATAACGATAAAAAAAGTGCATTTAAGTGACATTCGATATAACTATAAAAAAAGGGAAGGTTTAAAATTTCGAATAAAGTCCATAAATCAGGATCATTAAGTATTTTTGATGTCGAGAGGATGAAGCGGATATTCTAATAATGTCATTCTCTTCATTAAACTGATTTATGACATTTTATTCCCGCAAACAGTATTTCGCATGTTTTTAACCATATTTGAATAAACTAACAGGATTTCGATGTCAGAGTTCGCCAGATAGTTTTAGAAGTGAGAAACTGATTTATTAATCCCACTAAAGTTCAAAAAATTCAGAAATATGCTTTGGCGTTTAAAAATTTTTCAACTCTATCAAAATTATTTTATGTTCGCAAAGTATTAAAATAAAATTATTATAGAATTCAGCCCACAAAGTTTGTATAATTTTATTTTTATTTCTGTTTTTCTCGGCTTAAATCAACGAGAGAAAAAAAGATCGCTTTAGAACGAACTCACATGGTTTTGATCTTTAAAGATATTATCAGACTCCGAATGCTTAAAAATATATATATATAGAATTTAGAATTTATAAATTGTAAAAAATAAAAATAAAAGAAGCCAGCATGGTAGAAAGTTTAAAATAAATATATTTTTAAATCCATAACTTACAAAATTTCTAAAAGTGTTTGGTGTGTAACATCTGTTACTAAATTGCCGAATAAGCATTCTTTGTGTACAAAGTCAACGATTTTTCCGTTTATTCGGCGATTTTTGACAAAAAACTACCACCTCTAGTCCCATAAGCTTAGTTTCTATTGAAAATGTAGAAGGAAAATTAAATCCATTTTCTTCGACTTGACTGATCTCTACTGATAATGTCCGAAATCATACTTTATGCAAGAGTTACTCCCGATTGAAGGATAAACCACACAATTACTTCTATAAATAAAAATTTATGAGTTGTAACAGTTTAATTAAATGAAGTAAGAGAGTTACATTTTACCATAAAAAGAGCTTGTGGAAAAAGATTTAAGTTTCTGACTTTGGCAATAAAAAATACCTCAAGAGATAAAAAGAAAACAATACAGATATTTAATCTCAAATGAAGTATATATTGAAACAACTTTAATCCGGATTAGATCTTTATTACCAATACAGACTATTCTAGATTATTATTTTATGACTAATAGTTAATTTTTGTTTTATCCCAAAAGTTTTTTACTGATACACTGGAGACAGTAATGATGTGCTTCTTTATAAATACAAAAAATATATTTAGGCCTCTATTTTAAATTTAATTAAGGTTAGAATTTTTAATATTCATTCGATGCTAAAGAAAATTCAGTTCTTTAGCAGTTCAGTCATATTTTTAACATAATCTTATAAAAATTAGCAGCTAGAGTTCTTGTAAAGAGCGACTACCATCCCTGACAGGAGTCGTCACATCCACTAAATCCGATCTACAAAGACAAAAATTATCTTAGAGATAAAAGATTGGAGATAATGAAGTGGAAATAAATGTAAAGAAGGGAAAATCTATAAGAAATAGAATAATTTACATAATTTATGATCATTTGAATCAAAGAAATCTATTTTTCTACGGTTTCTGAATAATGTATTCTTCAATGAATCATGACTTCCAAAAGATGCAGTTGACATGATTACTCTGAGATAATAAATTATATTAAATAAATCTAAAAATAGATTGTTTATTATATATTAAATTTAAACTAACAAAATAAAATAAAAACGATTTTAATCTCTACAACTTGTCGACATAATCAAATTTAAAATTCAAGAGTTGCGAAAGCGGACTAATTTACTTTCCCGTTTTCTTATGGAAAAGTGCTCTTTAAACATTTCCATTTTTCAAGAACAATTTATGATATATTTTCTTTTATGACAGAATAAGTACTGATTGTTTTATTTTTCTGCAAGATGAATCTATAATCCATCTCTTAACTCGGAAACTTCACTATTACACAAGACATTTCTCAAAGTCTTTTTAAGCATAAATTTTAAACTTTAGAAATGCATCGATCTAGAAATCTCATCAATAAGGACAAATTCAACTTTCGAGACAATTTTATAATATATATATATTTTTTTCGAATCAAGTAAATATCTTATAAATCGCCATTTATAACGAAAAATTCTTTTTTTTTTTTTTTGTTTTATAATCTGTGCAAGTTAATTGCAAAATTTTTGGATTTTTAATTTCTTCCTAACGAAAATTGCATCATCAAATTTCTGTAATTTCATCAAAAACTTTATCTTTGCTTCTTTTATAGAATCATTTTGACTTCAACTGTAAGCAGATATCTTGTGTGGCGACGTACAGGCAAATATCAACACAATAGAATAAATTTTCCCAAAAATTCTTGAAGGACAATGCCACATGAGATTTTTGAAAGAATTGTTATTCTGAAAATATTTTCTCTTGAGTTTTGATTTAAGTGTTTCAATATCTTTTTTTAAGCGTAAAATTCTTTCTTGATGGTATATCTTTCTTCCACGAATTGATGATAAATAAATCCGCATAAAAACGGAATAAAAGCGATTGTTCATCTATAATATTACGTAAGAGATATTTTTAAGAGTTAAAATAATACGGAGATGTCAGTAATATGTTAAAGTTTACATTATTATAAATGGCACTTTAAAATCTAGTATATTATTAAAACATTCTTTATAAAATTTTGCTCTTAAAATTCATCAAAATTCATTTTGAGCTCTTTCCAATAACAAGGATGTGATGGATAGTTCACCGTATCAATTTATAAGTTCTCATCTCTGAAGAGTCATAACCTATTAAGGAAAGGAAGGTTTTTGCCAATTTATAAAAGCACAGGCCTTATAAAATTCGTTTATTATTCAAGATTTTAAACAACAAAACGAAGAAAAACAATTTATTTAATTTTCCAAGAACATAAACATAATCAAAGAGTAAAATGATTTATCAGGCTGTTAAATTAAACCTATTAAAGAAATTTTCTCTTTCTAATTACAATCGTCTTTATTTATCCCATGTCAATTAGCAGACAACAATGTTTATTTGTTTCTTTTTTTGTATTTTTTCCTGTTTTCTTCTTTCTTTTCTTTGCTCATCGATAAACAAGAGAATCGAATAATTTTTATCCTTCTCGATGGAGAAAATTAAACGCCGATTTTTTAAGGAAATAAATTTAAGTTTGATAAAAATTGATTGTCGAGAACAGTTTAAAATTTATTTATAAAATGAATTGTGTTTCCTATTGTTGACTTTAAGTCTTCAATATTGATCTGTTGGATTAACAAAACAGTTTCGGACCATGAGAGCGCTTTAATAAAATTAGAGGACACATGCATGATTATCTCTGTAAATAAGCTGCAAAGTTTTATCTATTTCAACTTTAATCAAGTTAATTGTCAGTCTAGAAATGGAAAAAAAAAATTTCGGAGATTGTACAAAGACAGGAAATTATGGGAACAAAAGATAACACACAGTTATCTATGCTACCAATATTCTAATCTCAACGTCCGGACGGTAATCTTACAATCTCTCGTCTCTAATCAAAGTTTGATTTTAAAGTTTATACAATGTTTAATTAAATATATGCGCATTGTATTACATATCTCATTATTTTAATGGTAAAATTTTGCATAAAATAACCATGACATAATCAAGTGAAAATCCGTAATTTGTATTTCATAAAAATATCACAAATATTTTGCTTTCTCAACTTCACATGTTTAGATTTTTCAAAATTTTCGACTTGCTCATCACTGTTTTGATTTTTCTACTTTTTTTTTTTTAAATTTAAAAACAATATTTTGCTTTCTCGAATCGTTTTACCACTTTCACGTACCAACAATTTGATTTCTTAGACTACTTTCCTCTTATTTATCAATATTTTTCTTACTTTTAAAACCGTCACTTACACTTTTCTTCTATTTATCCGCTTTACTGCCTTCAATATCAATATTTCCATCACTTTACAACAAGTAGACCAAACAACCAACAAGATGCATCTATCCATTCTTAGTTTGATTTTTTCTTTTTTTTTTAGTAGAGAAGATATAATCCATCTGTGCACCGTAGAACAATCACCATTACACTATGCAAAGCGCAAAATCACTTATCAGATTTAACAAATTACAAACATTACAAGTCTAAACTCAGTTTCGATAATATTTTTCATTTCTACTAAATAAAAAAAACAAGAATAAATAAATATGGTATAAATTTTTTTAAATTAATAATTAAAAAATTAAACTTTTTACTCAAATAAATAAATTTCTAGACAACTGCGAAGGTTTTTATTATTTAAAAAGAAATATAAACATAGGTAGTGATTTCTTTATATTCTTAGTTCACCCACAGTAATAAAGAAAGCCATCCCAGGAACTAAAAAAAATGGGATAAAAAAGCTTGCACATAATTAAACGACTTTGATTAGAAAAAGAAAAAGCTGTAATATAAGACACGCCATCTAGAAAAAAACTTTCAAAAAATTAGTCGGTGGGCTCTTTCTCTTAAGAATTCCATTACGGTTCATTTAGCTTCAACTATTTCTTTACTTCTTCCAACAGCTTTCTGTTCGTCTCTCTGAATGTCACGCTAAAGGAATTAAGAAAAGACTTTTGTCTATCTTCCACTATCTAATTGGAACTTCGTACCTCTTGTATTTTGCTCTTCTGTTTCCGTTTCTCATCTATCTATCTTTACTCATTAATATTGAGCCGTTCATTGAAGATAGATTAAAATTTGTTTCATCCTCCTACATATAAATTATTATTGGTTAGAAGAAAAAAACTAAAATTGCGATAATGAAGTTTGCTTTTTTTTTTTCTTATTTTTATTTATACACTATATATCTTTAGAGGTTGACGGAGAATGTATATCGGTATCGATGCGAAACTATTAGATAGATGTTTCTAACATTTTTATTCTCGGAAAATTTGATTTTCTAACCTTTAAATCGAGAGTGTTCGAAAGATAGAAAAAATCCATTTGTACTAAAAAACCGAAATATCTCACTTCTGCACATGTACTTCAGCGACATGGTCCCTAAGGGTTCTTTTTCGAGCGCTACAGATATTTTCGCCCCCCGTACACCTTTCTCTTCCGATGAAGAAGAATGATCTACTGTGCCTTTTCTATCCCCAGGGATCTTCCTTTCATCGAGTTCCTTTCGCATCCGCTTCTACCAATATATATTTTTTTCTTTGTCTGATCAAACCGAAACTTTTAGACAATGACAAAGATGTGAAGCGAGTAATGATAGAGAAATTGCTGAATTGATATAAAAAATGTATTCTGTAAATCATGCCTGCTTGGATTATGTAATAAAGGAAAGTATTTTTAGTTATTAACTTAGATTCTTTCTTATTTCTTGTTCTTGTCAATTTCTCAGAAAAGGAATAAAAAAATTCTCCAAAGTATATTTATGCCTTCTAGGAGATAGAAAGAGAAATTTTTTGAAGTAAAGAACGTTTTCATTTTTTATACAGCTTACTTAAGAAAGCCATTCTTCATCGTTTAACATCTTTAACGCGTTGAAAGTATGTTTTATCTTAAACATCTCGCAGGAAATCCTGCCCATCCCTAGAATAATTGGCGATAGTTGATAAAGGTCGAAAGATGATAAATTTTATCCTGGCAGCTTTAAAACTTTTCGAAGAAAACAAAGATGAAACGGAAGCAAATCACAAATTTTCACTATCATTTCACGGGTATATATTTAAAGTTTGTATTCCGAAAATTAATTAAGCTCGCAGTTGATAAATATAGAATAATAGATGAATTTAATGCATTCATTTAATGCTGATTGCGACTAATCTGCCGCAAAATGCTAAGTTAAACTATAACGCTCGGTTGATCAACATCTAAAATTTTTAAATGTTTGATCGGACTATATAATATATAAACAAACTTCTCGTTTCGTCACGCTTCTATCTCGAGGTGGAAAACAGAAAACTGATAACATAACTAGCATAAAATTTTATTCATAAAACGTATTAAAATTTTTAAAACTTACCTGAAGAGATGAAGAGTCTTGAAGTGCACTTTGGGATTTTCTTGAAAATAAAAATATACAATAATTTTTTTTTTAAATTAGAAAATACTTGTATAGGCGTAAAACAATTATATTCCAAGAGTGTTCTTCAAGAACACATTAAAATATGCACTCGAGGCACACTTTAATGCACTTTTCATTACTCAAGAGTAAAGAATCTTATAAAAGATGAAGTGCTCTTTAAGATGAAATCCTTATTTATAATTTTAACGTAATAAACTCTTTGTTGCACATAGCATTTAATTGCCACTGTAAAGAGTACGTGCTGATCTCAAAATTCCGTAATATCTTTCGTGTTTTTAAGTGCGTTTTAGAATGTTTATAGAGTGCACATCATATTCCAAGTACATTTTAAAAATTTAAAAAAGATCGAATTAAATTTAAACATTCTAAGCAAGGTTAAGGAATTATATTGTTGTATATTCCGAAGTTTCGACGTAAACCCCATAGAAATGGAGTGATGATTGTGTTAACGTTTCGAAACGGGTAAAATGTTAAAAATTTTCAAATATTTAATTTATTGGAACAGAAATAAGCGGTGACGTCACCGAGATAGAAAGTCATACTCAATATGCCAAGTAAATCAATTCTTGGTGAATAATCCATTAAACAGTCACTCCTTATTATATACTAACATTGTGAAATACTGTTTAAGCACTTTATGTTTTCAAAATGGAAATTCCGAGTTTGTATTAGAAGCGAATTTAATTTGAAGACAACAAGTTCTTACCGTTATAAATTATCGTAAAATTATAAAATATGCTAATTATGATGATAAATCATAAGTTTCGGGATTAAAACAACTTGCCTTGATCCTAAAACTTGTAGTAATATAAAAGAAATTTGCATAATAATGTCGCTTTAATAATTTTCATGAAAAATTGATAATATTAAGTTTTAGAATAAGACCTTTTTTAATGTTTTTTTTTTACTTTTGTATGCTTTAAATATAGCAACAAAGTTTTAAGAATAATCAAAATTTCCAGGAAATGTATGGTTGCTGTTAGCATTGAAAATAATGTTTTTGGTTTGTTTTAAAATTCAGAATATTATAACAGAACTACAAAGTGTAAGTAATATTTTAAAATGCCATAAATACTCGTGTTTTTCTTAATGTTTTTTGCTAAATAGTGGAAAGAGAATAAAGAAAAGGCTTTTAGGTATAATATGTAAAGCTGAAAATATGCCACTTGTTACATATTACAGCAAATCGCAATTTTACATTTTTTTAATACTCGAAATATATATTTTGTATATTTTTATTTTTAAATTTTGATATCCCGATTTATATTGCATTTTAAATTTATCGATTAGAAAAAAAAAACTAAAGAAAATAAAATGAGAAAAACAGATTGTTACAAAAATAGCATTTGATGGCATCGCAAGAAGCGTCGGCTTATATGCGAAAAATGCGTTAATATACGCAATTTTTATGTAGAAAAATGCAATTTTAGATTCTGTTCTTTAATGTTTTCTATTTTTAATACTTTGTTATTAGTTTTAATGTGTATTTTGCCATCTTAGAGGTAAAATGTGCATTTTGAACAAGGCACGGATAGGTGACTGCGTTACATGTCGCTATATAAAATAACGTTAATTTAATCAATTTTACTTAAAAATATATGATAATTTGGTTGATATTTTAAAAATTTCCAATAAAATTATACACACAAAAAGGAAAAATCGAATTTTTCTGCTTCGTTAGACACGTTCCGATTTTCTTGTTTCATTTCAGATTTATTTAACTTATTAGCATAAAATATATAAAAATATAAAATAATATAAGGAAAAAAATAACTAAAATCATATCAAATAATTCATTATAATGCATAAAACCGAGAATAAATCGGATCAAACAGGGATTAGATCACATTACTCAACCTAGTCCTGATTTATATTAATAAGTTTAGGTTTGTAAAATTAGCATAAAAACTGGCAACTTTGAATTTTTAATGATGTTTTCAAATGAGAAAATTTTTTATTACATAAACATAATTTTTTTCGGTAATTATATTAAGTTTAAGCATTTAAAAACATCAAGAAATTTTGTTGATCTCGAAAAATGATTTAAATAGAAATAAAAACAATAACCACCGCCATTTTAAAAATAGTTTAATTAAATTAAAAAAAAATAATTAGTAAGATTATGTAATTCTACATAATAAAAAAATTATTCGTATTAATAACATATACAAGAATAAATAAGTAATTAGAAATTATTAAAAATTTTTAATGATAAAATAAATAATCAAGTTACTTACCTAATAACATGCAAACCTTGGTATCTACTTCAGAAAGAAGAAAGTATTTTTTTATAATATTTCTTGTTAATATTTCTTTAATCTTGAGAAATTATTGTTTCTAAATCATTATAAATAATGTAAGAGAACGCTACAGGTGTACTATTTCTGAATATAGTATTGATTATATTTTTTAAAATTATTTCTCCGAAACAACTTCTACTATATATTTTAGAAAGGCAAAAAATGTGTCACCTTTTTTTTTTATAGTTATTATAAAGAATGATTTCGGTAAAAAAAAAAGCTTAAATTTTTATTTCTTTTTTGTTGGTAAAGAAATTAAGAAATTTTCTTTTTAAAAAAATAAAAAAAAAGCTAACTAAGCGTTGCTACAGTAACATTTATTTTTATATATTTTTTTGAATTAAATACGTCATATTTATAATATAAAAAATGAAATTAATAATTTGATGTTTGTAAAGTTTACGGAATGGAAGAAGTTTTGCCAGGATTTTCATAAATATCGCATTTATTGGGCTTTAGACGAATTTATTGCCGAATTGTTGTGCGGATATTATAATAATAAGTAATTAGTTATTGAAGCCAAAATATAGAAGTTTTGATTAAAGAATTTTCTCGAGAGATTGCGTCAGCTGGAAACAATGGATTGAATGTCATAATGCTGTACTCCTGGAGATGTCCAATTTTTCGAGGACCATTAAAGCCATCTGATAGAGTTTAAAATTTCGATTAAACCATCTTTCCAGAAGATTAATTAATTTGGAGAAGATTAATTTTAGTTAAACGTTTTAAAAAGCTTTAATGTAACGGTAAATATATTAAAGTTTACTAATTCTTGTTAAAACTGCCAGATTATTTTTAATTTATTCTAAAATTAAAAGCGTAATTTGGATGTATTTTAGTTTTGGAGAACGGTAGTAAAATGTTTTTCTTTTAAAAATTACGTCACTGCATCTTTTAGCCAATAAAAATATTTTCAATTATATTTTAAAATCCTAATAACAAATTGAAGATTAATTCAAGTTATATATAATTGAATTTTAAACTAGGTTTACACTGTTTAAACCAATCAAGCAATCTTCCAGTCTTCAATAATTAATCGACGAATGATTGAAAATTTAATAAATTTCTAAAATCGAATATTATTGGTTGTTTCTAGGAAGTAATTTTTAAATAAACCAATCTCTGTTTGTTCTTTTTTTTTTTTTTTTTTTAATAAGAGAAACTGTGTTTACATAAATTCTCATCGACTTTATCTTTAAATACAGGTAAATTTTAATTACAAAACTAAAGTTTTCGTACACGTAATAATGAAATATCTTTAATCGAGTTGTTTAATTTATCTGCTACAACTTAATTAAGAGTTGTAGAGGAATTAATCAAAAAATTATCTCCCGTTGCAGATATCTTATATGGAAATTTTGTGTTGTTTAGTCTCGACTCATTTATCTTAATTCAGAGTTACTAAAATGGTATATATACCATCAACTTTCTCAAAAACGCAGCTGTGGAGAGGAAGATCATGCTTCTGATAAATTGGTCCCATTTATCGTGAAGAAATGACAATATCCAATCTCACGCCCCTTAAAAACATTCCTATCTACTTTGCTGTTATAAAATTTTGATATATAAAAACTGAATAAATTATTATTATCTAAGTAATAAATATAATTACATAATTAAAGATTTTGTGACTTTTTTAAACTGTAAAGGATGCGCCTAATTGCGAAAAATATTTAATATTTTTTTTTTATCTTGAATTTATTATAATTGTGCTAAGAATGGTTTAAATATTCGTAAAATTTTCTGTTTAAATTTTACAAATATGGAAGTTATGATGTGCTTGCATAATAATTATTATCTGAAATAAATTTAAATAAAGAAAAAAAAACACGCAAATTAATAATTTGAAATTTTTTAAACAGTTTTTTGAATTTTATTCTTTATAAATAATAATATAAATTTAAAAAAAAAACAGTAGAAATTTTGATTGTTACGCTTTTCTGCTTTAAAATACATTCAAGTATGTAGCGTATGAAGGTAATAATAAAAAGGAAAAAAAAAAAAGATAGACATGTAATAATATTTCTTTCTCTGCAGGAGATGGTCTGTTCCAGACATACTTTTGTAATTCATCCAAAGAAAAGAGAATAGAAGGCCAAAAATGGCCATGTGTTTGACGATGCATCTAGATTCCAATGGCCCAGCATCTGGTATCGTTTGGACAATGCCAAAGTAGTATTTATCGAGAAAAGCTGGTTCAGACATTGCACAACGACACAATTGCACAGACGGAGTGCATTTGCTTCTAAACAGACGATTGTTCATAAAAAGTTGCATTTCTCATCTTCTTCTTTATCCATACCTACTAAACTTCCACATTTATTCAATTATTTATAACATGAATGAATATTTTATAAATCCATTTTTAAGTTTCTACAAAATCGAATATTTTAAGGAAATGTCTTTCTTCGAGATTTTACGTTTTCTTTTATTCTGTTTTTTAATGTAAAATCAACATTTAACCGTAGGCAGTATACAAAAATCAAGCGTAGGCAGTTTATTTTTATATAGGCCAATTTTTTATTTTGAACAATTAAAGTTTTGATCTATGTTTATAAAATGAATACGATGATAAATAAACCGAATATTTACCGATTTAAATAAAAAATAAAGTCACAATAAAAGGAGAAAAATTAAAAACATTTTACAAAAATAAATTCTAAAATTGAAAAAATAAAATAAAAAAATATTTCGGCTTAGTTAGCTAGTTTTAACTGGAAACTTTTGAAGTTAAAATAGTAACTTTAACGTATAGTGTTTTCGGTTAAATTGTATCTTACATATTTATTTTTGAAACCCAAAAGTGGAAGAAGAAAAATATCCGAGATTTTTTTTTCTTTTGTATATGATTTAAATCACTGAATAAATCTCCAGTTATATATATATATATATTTTTCAATTTTCAAACGCCGAATTTTAAAATAATTCATAAAAAATCGGATTTTTTCCCCTCCTGTTTCTACTTTTGAATTTCAAAAATAAATATGTAAGACGAAACCACCATACGCGGAGGATACCATTTTAACTAAATCAAACTTTCCGGTTAAAACTATAATCAACTAAACTGATTTAGGCCGAAGTATTTGTAAACTATTTTAGACTCGTTGGACTATTAATTCATACTAATAACCTACCGAAATTAATTTAACATTATGGAATATTTAATTGAAATAAGTTAAAAGTTATTTTCTAACTTAGGCCTATTATAAATTCGAATATATTGCTAATTAAGTCGGTTAAATGTAATGTGGGCATGTTATTTAAATTTTAAATATATTGTATAAAGTTTAATTAATAATTCTGATTCGGAAGTTTATAATTATATTACGAATCCATTAAACTATAATGCAGATTTATATATATATAAATGCTCTTGTATCTTTTCCTAAAGAAAATTAAGTTTTCTTCATAGTAACATTGTCGCAAAGTGTTATGACAACTTTAATATTTTAGGTTTATATAGAAAAAAATTATAAATTTCAGTATTAAAATGGTTTCCGGCGGGTAGAGATAAGAGTAAGTTAAATAATTGCTCAAATGTGAAGCTAGCATTATGAGATATATTAAATATTTTATTCTTCATGGCTCCTATTGGCATCTTAAATCAGACAAGTTTTCTTGTTTTTAAAGAAGAGGAAGAATCGCTTCTAAATTATGCCCGTCAGATAAACCTCTGAATTTCCTCTTGGAAGTGTTATTCATAATACGCGTAAATCCCCTTCTGGCATATAAAAATTAACCATTCAAGGTCTTGTAAATCGAATGTTATTGGCAGCCTTTTCTTTCAAACAGGGAAAGAAGCTAGTTTATTACGTTATTAATGTTAGCGAAAGAGGTCTTTGGGGTATATAAATTGTATAAATTTACTAATTCCCTCAAAAGTTTTATATTTCACATTTTTCACGGATCTTATTTATGAAAGAATGAATTTTTTGTTTAGATTTAAAACTATTAAATTAAAAAAATAATAAATCAAATTACATTTATTTATTTTAACTAAATTTTAATCAAATATAAATATTTCAAAAATATTATAATAAAAATGACTTGGCAACAATGAACGAGTTTTACATAATAATTTATCGTATATTTTAATAAATATGTTTTGCTAAAAATACACATAACATTAAATTTCATATAATTTAGTATTTAATTAATAAAAAAAAGTTACTTAATAAAAAGAAAATTAAGAAAAAGCAAGTTTTTCTAAATAAATTCTTACCTTCCGCACTGAATTCTGGGAATTTGACGTCATAGAGTGTTAGATGATGTAATGTTATGGTGAACACTTAAAGAACGAAGCGTAACGCAACTTAATATAACCTATTTTTGAAATTTCTTTTATATTTTTTCTTCTTCTTTCATTCTATATCTTCTCTGGAATTATTGTACTTTAAGAATAACTGAAGAAACCTTCAAAACAAAAACACGGTCTCTTACTATCTGATTTTACTTTAAACATGGAGGTTGTCAGGGCGGAGTCATAAACCACACCTACTGGTCTTTCTATTGGTCAATTAATTAAATATTCAGATATGGGCGTTATTCTTATTATAATATTATTCCAAAAGATTTTTCTGAATAAAAAAGTATTTAATTAATTATAATTGAAGTTAAATACAAAATAAATTTATTTTTATTTTAGATAATTTAATTAATTAATACTTGTTAATTATCTTCTCATTAAAATAAATTTTCTAAAGGATTTTAATAATATAAAATTGGTATTTTTGATAATTATGAAATAAATTATGATTATTATTTTATAATTTAATAAAATTTCGCTCGTGTTGTTTACTTTTAAAGTTTAAAGCATAAAAAATATTAATCTTCATTTTTAACTGTGTTTAGTAGTTTTTATTTATCCAAAAATATTTATTTTATTATTGCAAGTCCATATTTTCAATATAGAAATATTTTAATGATAAATATTCTGTTCTAAGATAAAATTTATATAAATTTAACATAAAATAGCATGTTTTAATTAGAAATTCAATCAGAGTATGTTAAATATAATATTCTAAATATTTATAGCTAATTAGAGTTCGCAATGATTATTAGAATTTGTTCTAATGTTATTTAAATTGAAAATACAGTAATTAAAAATTTTTTTTTTTACTAAAATTAACATATTTTGTATAATTAGGCAGATATATTTTCTTTTTTTTATACTTTGTTTTCAGAGATCAGAATTCAGCTAGTTTTTATTTTTCTTTCTTTACCGAGATATATAATGATCTTATATTTTGAAAATAATCTTTTTTTTAACGTCATTTTTATAGCAGTTTCATCATTTAAATTTTATTTATTTAATTATAATTAATTTTGATTCGATATAAGAGTAACAAATCTAAATGCGCCATCTGTCGAGAAGAAGAATCATGATTTTTTAGCAGGAAGTTTTTCTTGTTTTAGTTTTTATCATGATAATTTCCTTTGATAATTCTTAGTTAATTAAATTGATAATAATTTAATTTAAAAGAAAAATCAAATATTTTCCCCTTGCTAAGATAATTTTAAAAATATTCTCGACTTGTGAGAGTAATAAGTCGGTATAATTAGTGAATAAGTGACATTTTTTTTTTAAATTTCTCTTTTTGTTTTTGTTATAAAAATAAAAACTCGAATAAATCTAGGAATAGAATTGCTTTCAACAAGAATTTAACTTTCTTCTAAAAGAAAAAAATTAAAAAAAAAGCAGAGAAGCGCTTTAAAACGATAGACAAACTTTAAGAGTAGGTAGCATCAATCAACAAACTACGTCTGGTATTTGACAATTCCCATTACATAAGGTCGGAAAAATCCAAACATCAGATCCGCCCTTTGCTTGTCTTCAAGAAAGGGGAGTAAATGCTGCACATAAAACGTTTGAAGAGTCAGGAGGAGCCAAGAAGGCTATTGTAGTCGAATCAGCAAATAAAGAAAAATACTTGTTAAAATTTCCCACCTCTTTAAGTATATTTTTTACTAAATAACTCGGTAAATATTTTATTACCCCTTTTTTTTCTAAAGTAAAATATCTCATTTCTGTATTTATTATGTGGGTGTAGCCTCGTTTAATGGTAACTATACATCATTTCTCTTCTTGGATCTCCTATCGCTTCCTACTGTTACATCTTAATCCAAAATACCTTGTATAATCATAAAAAGAAGAACATGCTGCTTCCTGCTGACTATTAATGATCCGAGTCTTTCTAATCTATACTCAATTTCGGATAATTGGCACTAAGCTTTACAACAATTTTATTTTATAATATAGAAAGAATTAAAGATAAGAAAGAAAAAGCTTTTTTAATATTTAAATCCTTCAAATTTTCTATAAGCAAATTTAATTTTTTTTGTATAATAAAATATCCAATTGATGAAAGATATTTATTTTTTTTATTAAGTTATATCACTTGTAGAAGAGTTAAAAATTACTGTTTAAATATTTTATTAGATAAACCAATTTAGAGTATTTATTTAACTGAAAAATAGTTAAAACAACTTTGAAAACTCAGACAATAAAAATAGCATATTGTTTATCATATTGTAAATACACAATAAATATCATTAAATATTTAATTTTATTTAATTATTGTTAACGATATTAGTGTTTAAAATTAAATAAAAAATATAACAATTATTCTTTTTTAGCTTTTACAAGAAATGACTCCATTTGAAGTAATAAAATAAAAAAATATATTGTATAGTACTATACAAGGTTACAAGACTAAATATACGTGTGCTGCCCTCTCTTGTTAAGAATACCAATTAACAATAGCATTTAAGATAATGGTTCCCAACCTTTTTCTGGCCAAGCCCCACTTAAGCATCTCTAAAATCCTGATGCCCTTGTGACCTATAATTTTTATCATTCAAAAAGTGAACTCTTATTCACGTGGAGGAAGCCTAAAAGGCCATTAACTTGGTCTAAATAAACTTCCTAAGAACATGGCATCCATGAAAAAGAAAAATAAAAGAACGGACAGTTGAATTACTGAGGAAGAAATCATTAAGAAATTGTTAAAAAAATAATAATATGAAGTGATATGAAAAAACAGCAAATAAAGTTTCAAAACCGCCGTGTACATTCTAATTTTAATTTTAAAACTGAATATATCACACTATACATTTATATACTGTATTTGTGGTCCCTATAACCATAAGAAATGCAAAAAATTCATTGTTAATAACTCATTCTCGAATTGCCCCCCTTGAAAATCAAACTGCCGTTTTGTGGGGCGTGCTCCCCACGTTGGGAACCACTGATTTAAGATAAAAAATTATATGTTTTATAGCTTTTCTAAATGAAAGAAAAGAAAAAAAATAATTTCTTTATAAGTATAAAATTATAATAGATGAGATATTTTGTTATAAAACTTATACGTTTCAATTGTGAACTTATTATTAGCAATGAATACTTAATATTGAATATAACGAAGGCAAGAACTTTTTTCTTTTCATCACGGATAAAATTATATAGTTTATTTTATTTTTAAATCAAAATAATGGATTTGTTCGTTAACGAATATCCTAAATGACACATACGCATACACACACAGACACAAACAAATTATTTTCTAATTGGGTTCATTAATGAGCATCCTTTGGAGAGATTATTGAAAAGAAAAAGTAATAAACGTCCTTTTAAAATAAATTTAACTAATTATATTATTATTTAACTCTATGTATTTTTAAAAATTAATATTTTTATACTGAAATAATCAATTCTGGCAAAGTGCAAAGTAAGTTTACTTGCTTAAATTTGCTTGTTTACTTAGCTTTCCTAATCTAGTTTTTGCACTATTTTCTCCTTCAAATACTTCATTAACCAAAATGAAGTAAGATAATTTCTTAAATATTATTATAAAAGATATGATATAAAGAACAATTCGATATAAAAATTTTGTCGAAAATTTTAATAAACGCATATTTGATTATATTGTATTAAAATTTTTCTTAAAAATTAATAAATTCATAATAAGTATTGTTTTCTTTTAATGAATTTGGTTTTATATAGCCTATATATATCTACAGTATTGTATAAATGTATTTTTGTTGACTTTGTCCTTGAACGATCTTGATCGTTTTCATTTATCACTAGCAAATGTCATTCCTATGACGTATTGGCGCCATGAAAATTTACTCTTCCGCCATATTGCTTTTCGAGCTTCTATAGTCTAAACATAAACATAAACTACCATTCTCAAATATTCAGTAAAAATATAAACTATATTTATATATCGTTAAAAATCAAATTCCATTTAATTTTTTTCATAATAATTTTAAAATCTTTTTTTTTTTAATTATTTTAATAATAATAAAAAAAGATTTAAATTATCTTATGGGGAATAAATTTTATATTTTGTAATTTAAACTGAATGTTTAATTAATATTATTTTCCATAATAAAACTTAAAATTGAATATTTAAGTTACGTTGTCGATATAAATGTGACAG
Organism: Androctonus mauritanicus; assembly: GCA_011317285.2. Taxonomy (NCBI): domain Eukaryota; kingdom Metazoa; phylum Arthropoda; class Arachnida; order Scorpiones; family Buthidae; genus Androctonus; species Androctonus mauritanicus. The sequence goes on from WUQG02410475.1 coordinate 34,437, forward strand.
CTAACAAATAGGCCTAATTAAAATTCATAGTTTTAAAATTTAAGAAAGAAGTAAAAATTATCATAATTTTCAATAAAATTTATTTGAAAATTACTGGATTAATATTTTTATTAAAATTTATTTATATTTTGAAAGTTGAGAATATAATGCATCATATTTTGGGGTAGTAGATCCCTGGTGAATGAAGATGGCGTAATTTTAAATATTTTAATTATTATAATTTATAAAAAAAAAGGTTGTTAAAACATTTAATCTTCAAATTACTGTTATATAAAAAAATAAGATATTTTACTTATAAAATGGATAAAACTTTTGCTACTAAGAATAATTAATATTAAAAAAAAATTAAGATTTATTATTGGAAATGTTATTTATTTGAACAGTTGCATCATTCTTGCGTCATAATGGCAGTTAATTGTAATTAATTGTCTGTAGATTTGTATAGTAAGATTTTTGAATTTGTGGAAATGATAAATGATCTGCTCGTTATGGGGAAAGTTTTTTTTTTTTTACTTTTTGTTCGAAAATGCATTCTGATGTTTTTTTGCTTTAATAAAATAAATCGTTTCTGACTTAAAATAATGTGAAAGACAACCGCACTTGTAAGATAATATAAAAAATTAAATTTTATTTAAATAGATTATTAAATACTGTAGCAGAAATAATAATTTGAAACGTTAGAAGCAATAAATTGGATTTTTTTTAAAATAATAATCAGCATTTATAAATAAACTTTATATGTTATTTATCAGAAAAAAAATTTTTATTATTTTTATATTTAAAATAAAATAATAATAATAATAAAAGTGATTTAAAAATAAGTAACTTATAAAGTAATTTAAGTTGAATGTTTACAGACTAATTTATTTTGACGTTAACTAAGTAGATTTTAAGTGAAGAGAACATATCTTTAATTAAAAACACATAAAACAAATATTAAACGTGAAGAGAGAATAGGAATCCATACATAATTATGAAAGAAATATAATTATTTTCTCTAATTTAATTTATGGAAAACAAATTTAATAAATAAATTAATATTAATTTTAATTGGCAGCACGAAATTGAATATTTTTAGTTTTTATTAAATAAAGTTTTATAATTTAATCAATGATGTTTTATTTAAAAAATATATAATATGTGAAGAGATTTCGGACATAAATTGATCAATTGAAAAATCGTACTATTTTAATTAAAGTATGCAGTCTAAAAGAAAAAAAAAATCAGGAATGCTTTTAAATGCAGTTGGTATTCTATAAAAATGGCAAATTTTTATCAATTGTTATGTCAGAGATATGGAATTATTAAAAAATTCTGCACCTCTTTCGACAGATGCACTTTTCATTCCTATCTCTCCCATGATTTTCATCATTTCTAAAAATTCACTTAGTTTATTCAAATATAATTAAAATATTTGAATAAAACATTATATATAAGAAAATATTTTGTTATTAAACAAATTTATAATATATTTAATGGTTTTGATGTAGATTGATTGTATTCGTTACATTAGGAAATTATGAAATGGTAAACTATCTGTTGAACACATATATTTAGATTTTAAACAACTGCTTATTTTAAAGACCTTACAATAGAATAGACAATTGAAAATGCTTTATATAGCGATCTTCATGTCTAAAAATATATCTTTAAGTTATATCAATAACTTTTATATAGGCCTACAGTACAATACTCGAATAATAGATGCATTATTGTATTCTTGAAATGTAGTATAGCTCAAAAATTCTTCTCATATTTTTCTTATATTTTATATTAATGTTCATGATTTGTGATAAATCTCAAGTTTCTCTATAAAAAATTAAAGAATTCAATGGATTCATGGGTAACATTTAAAATTTTATAGAAACAAAAAATACTACATTAAAATATCACTATTGTTAATATATTTGTTTTGTTTTTTTTTGTATAATGTTTTTAATTATTAGATTATTTAATTCGAGAAGGCTGGATGATATTTGTGGCATTTTTAGATTTCATTTTATTAAAAAAATACAAAAACGTAATCGATTTTGACTAATCGTTTCGTCGAAATCTTATACTGCTTACTAATAACATTATTTAAACTGTTATTTTTCTCAGAAAAAAAAATGCAAATTTTATTTTATATTTTTTTTAACAAAAAATATTGTATTAGAAAGGATTTTTAATAAAATTTCGTTAATAATATATAATAAATAAACGTTTTTACTTACTTCTCCAATCTCTCATTTGGAACGGAGTCTTCTTTTATTAGTTCACATATAAAAAAAATACTATATAATGCAGTAGGTGCTTTTAGCAAGTGTTAAAATATTTAATGGAAGATTGATGTATAAACAGTTTTAGTGTAAATATCTCCATGATCAGTTTTTAAGAATTTTTTTCTCTGCGATTACTATGCACAATAACGAAGCGTTAATTAATATTTTTTCATCTGATGGTGTCAATGAAATTGACTTATAATAAAAAAAAAATTATATGCTATAATTTTTTTTTATTTGATTTTATATCCAACATATTCTTTTATGACATAAGTGAACCTAAAAAAATGTCTTCTGCTTCCTTCAGTCACATCAAATCATTCTTCTGATGTATGCACTCCTTTTTTTTTCTTAATTTCAGTTTGATTAAAATTTGACTATAATTTGGAGAGAAAGGAAAGATGCAAATGACTTTTTATTATCTCAAACCTAGTTCTAATATACAAACCAGTCACTTTACAGAAAAATTTATATTCAAGAAATTCACTGCATTGAAAACCAAAACGCAACTTGATTAAATACTAAAGAGGATAGGAGAAAAAAGTTATAAGAAAATATCATTTGACAGATACCTTCGATTGTCTTTGAAGTATAAGAGCGACGTCATGCATCAAAATATTTTCTTTAATGTTTAATAGGATTAGAGAAACCTTAGATGCATTCATCAATAATTTCATCTGTAACAACCAAGCTAAAATTAAATAGTAAACAAAAGGCTAGAAGGCAATTTTTGTGTTAACTGTAATTATTTAATGATTGCCGTAAACTACCATTATTATATTAATCAACTTTTAAAAAACTTATAAAAATCCTGCAAAGAAAGACTATATAAAATTAGCATAATTAACTTGCAACATTTTTTTTTGCATTGTAATATAAGATAAAGGCTTCACAATGTATGTTTCCACTTATATTATTTAACTGTGCTTTTTTGTAATACAGAGAAAGACAGAACGAGAACAGTCTCGGTGGAAATTTTAAATGTACGAAATTAGTCCTATGAGCAAATGGATGAATCAAACATGTGTCATATGGTTTAAACATAATGTAGATATTAAATAATAGAAATGTTCTTTACAAAAATGATTTATTTCATAACTATTGAATTAAATATTGACGCATAAAAATTTTCCATTTTTAAACTTAATTAATGATTTTATGATTATCTATTCAATGCAGTGGCGTAACTACCGCGATCAATGAAAATTTTCGACAGAATTAAAAAATAAAAAATATTATTTAAGAATCGAAAAGATTTTATGGAAATATTTTATATAATTTTCTACTGAATAATCTTGTAATTATTTTATTATATTTTATAAATGTAGGCCTATTTATTCTTTATAAATCAATGGTTAAGATACATTATTAATTAATTGTTTACGGATAGAAGAGATCGCCATTTGACATTTTACTGGAGCAAAAATAAGAATTCTTTAAATAAAACTATTGCTATCGACAAGTCCGCTATTTGTTCCCTCACCAGTGCTTATATGTTTCAAGTTACACCATTGATTCAATAACATTATTGAAGTTGAGTGCAGCTAGCAATATGTTTCATTAGCTATTATGATATATTGTCAGTCGAACGTTCTCGAATGTTTCTGTTACGATTATTTTATAATTACTTCTTTCTTCTTATTTATACGTAGGTTTCATCTTTATTAGAAACTAAGCAATATAACAATGCAAAGTCTTTTAGAAACAAACTTCATGATTTGTCCTAAAGTTAGCAGATAGATGAAGAGTGGAGTTCGACAGACTAAATCCCAGAAATGATCCCGGTCCTTTGGGAAAAAGTAGTCTTTATCACGAGAACTCCATCCGAAAACAATCATCGAGAACGAAAATTAATACAATAATTCATTAAATCAACAAACTTTATCTTATTTTGAATTCTGTCATCCGGAATTTTCCAATAATTGACATTTTAATCTTAAAATAATATATTTCATTATTTTGTGTATAGGTAGGAAGATAGAATTTAATCAGAAGAGAATATAGCAAACTGTAGTAAGTTATCTGAATTATTAATAGGCAATATGTAGTTTTGAATAATACATTTCTAGTTCCCTATAATTCCAATTTAAGAATTTATCTGACCATTATTGTTTATTTACTAACTTGTTAGTAAAATAAAACATTTTGTATATATTTTTGATTATTTTTAATATTTTATCTTTTTTTTTTTTTCCAGAATCATGTATTACTAGTTATAGCTTCCTGTTATCCCAATATTTGAATATCCGGAATCTGCTGACCTTATCACTGCCGGATATGAAAGAATTTATTGAATTACAGTATAGCGAAAATCGAAATAAGATAATCTCTTTCCAGTGATGATTGAAGGTGATGGTTCCTTCCGAAAATATGCGATTTTCTATATTATATGTAAAAATACTACTACTATATATTTAAATAAATATAGCCTGCTCATGATTTTCGGAAATAATCTGAATTTTATAATAAAAAAATAGAAGCTGAGGTATGAAATGTTTATCATATGTAAAAGATGTTTTCTTTTTCATAATTTTCGCTTAGATATGTTATTTAGTGAAAATGATGTGTATTTCCAAGGTATTTAATGCTGCAAAAATATTACAAGTGTCATTAATGCAAGAAATTTTCACAGTTCATCTTTCTGCTCTTCTGAAAATTTAATTTTGCAATCTCTTAACTGATACGTAATCACGGATTGCATTCTTCACAATTCAATTCATCTTTATACTATTCATTAATAATTGTTGAAATATTGATAAAAATTAGCCTCAAACTTCGTGGGAAATGCAATTATATTTATATAGGAAAATATTTTAAATTTTAGATTTAAATTTAAACCATAAGAATTTTATTTAAATAAATCATACGTTTTACATTTTTTTAAGTTAAATAAAATAATTATCTTTATGTTATTATCTATATGATTTAGATTGCAGCTTGTAACAAAAATTTTAATTGATAAGTGCGAATCAACAACTAATTTTTAATCAAAATAATTCCCATCATAATTTAATAAATTCGGAGTAAATTTCTTTTATACATTGCAATAATACCAATTTTAAATGATAGATGGAAGCACAATTAAATGGACTCTGATACACGTGTCATATAAGATATTTTTATCACGTTTTCTTCTGATAGAATCCTTTTTAATCTTCTCTCATTCTGTCTTATATTTTTCTCACTTTGTTCTTTGTAACTATAAAGAACAAGACCCATTATTCCTTTTATTTGTCTGTTTCGTCAATGTAAAAAAAAAAGGTTAAAGAAATGATCGGATCTTTAAGCAATAAATAAATAACAGAAAGTAAATAATGTAATTTAGATCTATTTACAGATTTAAAATCGTTGTTATGACTTTCTAAAGTTCTTTTATGTATATAGTACTGTAATAAATTCGCATACTGTCTATGTGATGGCAGAATGTTATATTGTCCAGTCATTCAGAGAACGAATGCGAGTTCAAATGATTTGCTTTTGAAGTTAAAAAAGAATAAGAGAAAAAGATAATTTATTAAAGATCGCAATCAAAATCTAAATATGAATAGAATTCAGATTTTTATTATCAAACCATTGACGATAATCAAGAGGCATGGGAGTGACTCCATGCCAAACAAGAGCTACTATATAGCAGTCATTTGACTGACTTATTAGTGGAATTATTACGACTGACATTCAACTCGGTATAATTTTGGCCCTAAATTAAATATTAACAATCTGACAATTATATTCGAGAAAAAATATTCAATAGAATATCGACTGTTAAATTTTAAGCTTCGAATTCAATTAATAAAAAACTAGAGCAGCTTAAAAATTGTAAAAATCGGCAAAAAAGCGTAGTTTTTTTTTCTTTTCTTTTTCCTTCTCTTGCTCAAACATCTTTACAATCATATAAGTATTTCTTAGATTACTTGAGAACCCCTGAAAATTTCTATACTGTCGAGTTAAAATAAAGGGGGAAAATGGACTCCCAAATTTGGACATAAGCATATCCTAACTCAGTTAAAATATTCTGAAAATTTTGGCCCAGTTGTGCTAAAATTAAAAGATTTAGAAAAAGACGATTTTCTTCGCTAGAAATATCTCTATAAATCATATTATTCAACCGATTTTGAAGAAATCTGTAATGTAAATGTTAATTATATTATTTAAGGTTTTCTGAAAAATATAACACAATAGAGTAAATGAAGGAAGTAGGAGCTCTTTTCATCATGGGCACTTCTATAGGTCATATTGTTCAATCGATTTCAACGAAATTTGATATATATATATGTTTATTATTTTACTAAATGTTTCCTAAAATTTTCGATTCAATCGGATTAAAAATAGAGTATTTAATGATGTATTAACACGTTGTTAGTATAGCTCTCGCAGGGACCTGTTTTTATCCAAAAATAAATGATATCCCATTAAAAACTTCTAATATGTAAAAAAATAAGTCAAGTAACAAATATTCTAATTTCTTAGCCCCTACAGGGCTAAGAAATTAGAATATTTGTTACGATATAGATATGACTACTTTGATTGACGTTATTGTTTTATTTTATTAAATCGTAAACCAAGTAACCGCATCTAAACTGTAACAAATTTAGATGGCTAATTTTTTTACACATTAGATGTTTTAATGGGATTATATTTAATCACTTAGCTCATATTTTATTTTTAATTATATACATACTTAAATTCTTCTGCACTTAATCATTATTTAGATAATCGGATTATATAAATTTTTTTTATTTATTTTAATTGATATTACTGCAGATATATTAAAACAAAAGTTATGAATCAAAATCGGATTAATATTGATATCGAATCAATAAAGATCAAAAGCGTTTTTATATTTTCGCAGTTTACATCGACATCTTTCGTTATGGGTATTTTCTGATTTCTATTTAAACAGTTCTTTTTAAAGCTATCCTTAGTTTTGTTATTACATATTCCATAGTTTTATCAATATGCAAATATAAATACTTTATTTAAAAAATGTTAGTGATGCCACGTAAAAACATTTCACACATGAGCGAAATTATTTTTTCCTGCTATAGGTTCAAATGATCTTCCAAAAAATTGGATAAACTCAAGCAAGAATCATCTACCACATTTTCTTCTGCTAACAAATTATGACATAAGCTGTTGACCACTAGTTTGGTGTCTAGAGATCTCTCTCGAAAACCGATGATTCAAGAGGCTCCTTCTAGACCATCTGTTTTACATCCCTGGCCCCCTTGTGATACCGTCTGATGTTCTGCCTTCTCTGCAGACCAGGGTTCCAGAGGAGGACTAGATCCATTGGCGTACGCAAGGGGGGTTTCCGGGTTTAAACCCCTCCCTTGGGCTTTGTAACACATTGTACAGATATCTCGAAAC
>WUQG02410476.1:0-16314 GCA_011317285.2 Androctonus mauritanicus
GTATGGTCATGAATGATTGAATTTGACAAATAATTTACAAGTGTACTGTAAGTGTAATTTACAAGTGTACTGCCACCAATAGCAATTTGTCATGTTGTTATTTGGCAGTTTGCTTCAACCAATGCCTTTATTTTGTCTTCATTAGCTTCAACTGGCCTTCCAAAATGTCTTAATATTGAATCGTGCATCTTTAATATTGAAATTGTCAGAACGAAATTTTGCAAACCAGTTTTGGCATTGGCATTCTGTTAACACATCTTCAGTTCTGGCACTGGCATCTGTGTCATATCTTCATAACAAAACTTGCTTGAATAGCATTCTTACCTTTTTGGTAATAAAAAAGCAAAATATGCTGAAAAATGCTTCTTTTTGTTTTCCATTTTTGATATGACACCAAAAAAAAACAATTGCACAGAATCAAAAAAAAGTTTTTTTATATAAATAAACCTTGAAATGTCAGCTTTCAAAATATATAATGATAATATGGCTTAGAATGAAATTAGTGGGTTAAAAATACAACTAATGCTACTCATGGGAAAAAAACAACCCTATAGTAAACAAGTCCACTGTTACTAAAGGAGAACTTCATAAAATTGAACATCTATCATTTTTAAACAGATGAATCTACAGTGTTACTTAATCTTACTTCAAATTGAATTTTAATAGCCTGACAATCCAACTAAGTTTTATGAAATTAAATAAAATAATTCAAAAATTGTTAGGGAATTCTTTTAAAGTTTAAATACTCATAATTTTTAAATGGTTAAAAGAATTCATTTCTGTGTCATCAAGATCATCTTCAATGATCTGGCCATCTTGCTAAATTTTATGAAAATCTACTAATTAGTTCAAAAGTTATTGAGTATATATAGACATAGCACCTCATAAACATCACTTTTCTTTGAAAAGTAAACTAAAAATCAATTACACACATAAATCTTATACTTTAATATTTGAATTTACATTGTAAATTTAATATTAAAATTTGAAGTTAAATTCAATTTGAATCTTTATATATAAGAAATCAGTCTGATCAAAAATCATATAAATTATTCTTTGATTAGAACATACTAGGAAAATAAATAAAAACATATTTCATAAAAAGTAAAAGTTTGATTTTTACCTTTAATTCTCCTGTTGAAACTTTAAAAGCAAGCTCTGTTACACATCCAGCAGCCATTCTTGCTGCACTTGCTGTATGAAGTTCATTCCATGTTGTATCAGAATCCACTCCAATACCTCCACATGGTAACATAACAAAATTCTTAATGGGCAGATCAGCTATTAATAAAAATAAAATACATAATGAATAATATAATGCTTATATCCTTAACAATAATATTATCTTAAAGAAGTTTAAATTGAGTTTTAGAATATAGATGTAACTTTTTTAAATTGAATACAATATAATAATTAGTTTCACAAAATAAATCATTCCCAATCTATATTGTTTCATTTTCCTTTTTTTCAAATCTAATATATTAAACAAAGCACACAAATTTATTTCATTCTTATATTATCCATAAATTAATATCTAAGCTACAAATAGTGAGAAGTTATTCATATATTAACAAGTTGTCTTTTTGCTCCAAATATTATTTGTGTATAGTTCAATCCAATGATAAAGACATTTAAGGTCCATTATATTACATAATCTATTCCTTTTACCAGTTTGTTCTCCTTCATTGCTACATACAAAGTTCTGACAATGAAAGATTTTTAAATAATGGCCTTATGATTCTGACTTTAATGTACTAAATGAAGTGAGAATCATAAGAGATTTATAGGTTAAAACTGTTGAGAAAAACAAGTTTTTTGAAAGAAATTTTGTCCTTTTTTCTTCCCATAGGTTAAGGATTCAAAAGATACTTCAGAAATATATCCTACTGTCTACGTAACAAAGTAAGTTGTTACTATGGCAATAAAATTGTATTGTTGAATATTGGAATGATCCAGATGATCCACTTATAATTCAAGAAAAAATACATTCTCTTTCTTAAATTATTATTTGCTTATTAGATTTGATATCTTAAACAAATAAATTATTTATTTGTTTAAGATATGAAAATTCTTATAGATCACAATAAATGCATCTTTTTTCCTCAGTCAAAATTTATGGTCTAGAATCATTCATTTCATCCTTGGTTTTATTAAAAACTTTGTTTCATCTTAATGTCATCAATCTCATAATCAATTATGTGATGACTAACTTTAATTAAACATTGTAATGATTTCTTTATTATGATATATTTATGATCAGAATCATATAATTTCAATGTTTAAATTTTATAAATTTTAGAATTTCATGTTTTAAATATTATAATATGATTTTTGCTTCATTTAATTAAAAGAAGTATTGTATCTAAAAATTAATTAATATACTACTATAGTAAATCAGAATTAATATATACCCAGGAAATTGAAGAATTTTGAAAGAAAAAAAATATATATATATTCTGAAGTTAAGGAATAACCTCAAAAATGGATCAATAAAGAAATTTTTTTAGTAGGAAATATTTGCAATGCACTCAATGTATAAAATGACATTTGGCATGAAACATTATATCACAGTCTTAATCAAAAGTAAGTTCAGGATATCCTGATAACATTAGGCAGCTAAAAGCAAAGTTCCAACTTCACTTTTAGCTGCCTAATGTTATCAGATATCCTGGAGGAAATAAAAATTGACAGTAAGAGTTAAACTTATTTAAAAATTTTGGTTACATCGCATTATATTTCATTTTGTAAGTGAAATAAATGCAATGCAACAAAAATTTAATATATTAAATATGATGTAATGAGCACTAATGTGAGAACACTGCCATTGCTTTATTTGCAGTTATTATATACAAATAACTAAAACTTGAATATACTATTGCAACAAAATAAATCAAGTATTGAACTATTAATTCCGTAGCTATGAACTATTAATAATGCTGAAATGTAAACATGAATGTAAATGCTCAATTAAACTACAATTCACAAATTGATATTTTGATAAACCATCAAACAATGTTTATCAAAATATCAATATGTTGTGTGCACAAGTTGCATCTAATGCAGATATGTTCTGAATAGACTTAAAATAAGAATATTATAACTTTCTTTTGATTATCTACAATACAGAAATATTTTGTTGGTTAATGATGAATTTTTTGGCTCAAAAAAGAGAAAATTTATTGAATTTACACTTGTAACAGTATTATCTAGAATCCAAAAGCAAGAACTACTTTAATAACAATTCATGAAACAAAATAACTATCATGATTTTATTGCTCACATGATGTGAAATATTAGTAGACGATTGTTGGAAAAAAATGTGCAGAAAACCATGACATGGTCTGTCTTAAAATTATTCTTCTTCAAATATTATAAGCCCAATTAAATTTAAAAGCAAATTTAAATTGTGGTAATAAATTCTCTTAAAGTTATGAAACTGAATACATCCTCATAAAGTTGAACTATCAAGTCAATTAATAATATATTTCCTTCAGATACTGTTTTACTAATATAAAATTGAGCAGCTGCAAACTCCAAAAATATTTTGGAGACTAAAAATAAAATATTTAAAATATACTTCATATATGAATTTATATTCCTATTTTTATTCATATCTATGTTTTAATTATTAGATCAATTTAATAATTCTATCCTTCTATATTAAAAAAATATAAATTTTTTATATTTGGAGGGCTCAAAATTTAATTAGATTAGGAACAGAAGAAATATTCCCTCTAGCCTCTGTGGCCTCTACAACAAAGATTTGCTACTATCATCTTTTCTTTCTATTTTTTTCTTTAAATATACACTTCTGCCAGTCAAAAGAATATTATAGATTATAAAACAAGTGATCATTGTTTCAAAAATTAATATGATAACATACCCAATAATGAATTGAGCAATGAATTCCAATTAAACAAAGTTTGTTGTTTGGAATTCATAGTTCAATTCATTATTTGGTTTGTCCTATCGTTGTCCTAGTATGTACAAGTATAAAGTCTTTGTGGAATCAAAAAAGTTTGATCAATAAAAATTCAAGAAAACAGTGAAGAACAATATTCCAAGTCATATCTGCATTGCATCAGTAGGCAGATATATAAGTGAGTCCATTAATATGATGTTTTTTCTAACTGTTAAAGATTGGGTTATTCATAGTTAAACCACCATATCACATATGGGGTAAACTATCAGGCAGGCACATTCAGAGTTCATCACAGAGATAAACACCCATGATGGAATCAACAGGAAAATTGAAAGATAGGGTTCAATGAGCTGGATCAAACTCCTCCTGAAAACTGGAAGTGTGAAATTCAGATTTGAACTCTGAATCTCTAAGATGGCAAGAACTGCTTTACCATACAATTATCTATCTAGCTGACTAACTCTTAAAAAAGAAAAGTTCATCAAACTTTCTAAAAAGAAAGTCACAATGAAATTTTGCCAGGCTGGATAAAGATATAATTAAATAAAAATTTTTTTATTAAATTTTATATTTTTTTAATGATTATACAGCATATATTCTGTGTGAAAGTTAATAGTTAATATGGAACAAATACTAAGTTAATTTAAAAAATAATATATTTGCAATTTTTTCATTTATTGCAAAAAGTAGTATGCATATGAAATATATAATAAACAATTTTTGAAACCATTGTTAAAATTACCCAAAAAAACTGGTGACCCAGGAAGAAACCAATTATGGCTCTAAGTATTTGAGATTCTCCTATTGTGAATCATAGTAATGTGAAGTTTGCCCATCCCTGATATATAGCATTACTTACATAGTATAATAGTACATAGTACATAATTACTTACATAGTTTTATATGGCATGTAAGTGTTATTTTTTTCATAAAAAGACAGCTTTTGCTGCTTTTTATTAAAAAATAATAAACTGGATAAATTGTTGCAGTCCACATTAAACTCTTTCACAGGCTTTTGGTTGGAAAGTGCTGAAGTAGGGGAGTGGGCCTATACTCAAGTTGTCAATTTTTTTTAATTAATTTTAAATTAAAATTTTTTTATTAATTAACTTTTATTTAATTAATTATTATTTTTTATTTATTGTAAAAGACAATTAAAGAATGCTCTCTCTCTCTTTTGATAGCAGACTTTTGCATTTCTGACTGTTACATCTCTCATCATCATCCTTTTTGATATTCTTCAAAGAATTAAAACATTGAATATGCCATCTAGTTTTATTATTAAAAAGGGGCCTTATATATGGATAGACTTATATAATAGTAATAATTTATTATATTATTTTTTATATTCTTTATTATTATTGTATCTATTATTATTTTTATTTATCCTTTATTGTTTTTCATTATATTGATAATATAATTAAAAAATACTAGATACTATTATACAGAAACACTAATCAATAAATATTTTAATATAAAATAATAAATGAAAAAATTGTTTTGCATTAAAAGTTTTCTTGTTTAGTTCTTATGATGTATGTATTTAATAAATATTTTAAATTTTGATATCATAAATTTGAAATTATTTTTCCATTAACATCTGGTTTGTTCCTAATATAGTGATTTTGCAATAATATAAATAAATTAAAAAAAAAATCTATATTTTAAAAGGTAATTTATTCACATTCTAAGCTATCAGCATATAATTTTATTGAATAATATAAATTATTTCTCTTATAGAACTCACTGAATAAAAGTTTAAATTTAATGTAAACTAATTTAATAAAATGATATAATTTGATACTGAAAACTTACCTAATTTAGATACATCCAATTTTTGTCTATTCAGAGGATTTGTTCCAAATAATAATGAATACGATTCACTAAAAATAATGAACAAATATATAATATAATCTTATTTTTTATGATGTAAAAGCAAAAAGAGTTTACTTCTTCATGCAGGAATTGTTGTAATTCAAAGAAAATTATTCTTAAATATTATAATTCAGACAGAAATCTAAACTGAAAGAAAATTTTAAGTTAAGACTTATAAAATTTATATTATAGATAAACTAAAAAGCTGTAATCAAAAAAGCTATTACAGACCCTTTCATAAAAACAAATCATCATCAATTTAAACAATAAAAAATATCTACAGCCAGAAATTAAATGGCAAAGTTCTTTAGACAGAAATAATCTGTCTACATTTTTCAGGGAATATCTTCAATTTCAGGAGAAAGATCTTTGAAACTGACTGAAAATATTCCCTAAAAAATAAACGTTATTTCTTTCTAAAAAACAGTCATTAATCTTTCAGATTTTATAAAAGGCAGTAGTTATTGCAAAGATAAATATCTAATCCACAAAAAAGAGGCTTATAAAAAGCTTTGACAAAATTTAAAAATAAAATGGAAATAATTGATAATATTTCCTACATTTAATAAGTATTCACATGGTATAACAAAGCATAAAATAAAAATCATCAATGAAATAAAACCTGGTTTCATAGATTGTTTAGGTTACATTTTATAAGAAAATATGAAAAATAATACTAAATAATTTGCTAGATATCCCAAAGTTATTTTTCTAATTTAACATAGATATTATGGAAACATACTAGATACAATAAAAAAAGGAAGTCTGTTTCAACTATACCCAAACTGCCCAATACTTAACTTCCAAATGTAAGAAAGAATTAGTTATTTTGTTAGTTATTTAGTATTTTTTACTTTATTTAGTTTTAGTATTTTAGTTATTTAGTTTTAGTATTTTAGTTATTTAGTTTATTAATTATTTTATTGAAATTTAAAAAAATAGTTGTTGCACTTTTTAAATTGGAACCACTTTGAGTAAATTAATTATACTTAGTTAATTAAGAAAAATAATTATGGTCATCATGAATTAAAACTAGCAAGAATAAAAGGCAATAAAATCTTTTGCAAAATCAATAAATGCTATCATCAACAAATAAAAGGTAAATTTGTAAAAGGGCCCATCAACTGTGATTCACTAATTTGGTCAAAATTTTGCAGGATGGTGGCAGGTCCATGTGTTAATTCATCTGACAAAATCTTAGGTATAGACATTTAACCAATTTTCTTTAATAAATTTTTAAAGTTTGTGATTTTTGACATTTTCTTTAATTATCTTAATTGCATAAAAAATTTTAATGTTCAACTAGTTGAATTATCTACATAACTGACTGCAATATGAATAAACCAGGTTCAAATCTAGATGAAATTTTTTATTAATATCAATAAAAATAATTTTTTTAAATTTATTCAGTTATTATATCATCATTTTAGATTTGTCTTTTTTTCATAATAATTATATTGCTTTAGTATTGTATAGGTTCATTTTCTATCCTGAACTTTTATTTACATATAAAAATAATTAAATGCATCACTGTTTCATATTTTAAAGAAATTATTTTATATACTATACTATACAACATATTACAAACACTTTTACAATTACTTTTATATCATTTCAAAAATTCTTTAAATAAGTAAATATTATACATATTGAAGAATCATAATATAATCTCAACATTTCAATATAATGTATTAGATTCTAAAAGAATCATTAAATGAAATAATTTTATATTTAAATAAAACTATTAGATTAATAAAATAATGAAAAAACATTAGTATAATGAATTTATGCCTAAGCAATGATAATATATAATACTTTAACAATTACATAATAATATGTAATTAATTATTAATGCTCTATTTAATACATACTAATTAAAAGAAAGTTTCGTAACATCAAAAGTTGAAATAGATAATTAATTTGTCGAAATTTTGATATTTTATTAAATTATATAAAATCAACTACAAAAGCTTTATTTAAAATATGTACAAAATAAAATATTCATTTAATTTACGAAATAACTAAAAATAAATGCTGTTAAATATGAAATAAATTTTAAGAGAATAAATTGTGCTAACAATAATTTTTTAAATATCACTCTTGCAGTTACCTAGTGCAATAATTACTTGTAATGCTAACTTATTTTTTCAACAGTTATATTTAAAATTTGTCGGAATTATATTTCAGTATTCAGATATTATATATATATACAATATAAGATAAAATACTAAGACACAAAAAAATATAGTTTATGTGTATGTAATATTTACATATATACAACATAATAGTTATAAATACAGTATAATATAGATACTTTTCACAGTTTCTCATTTTTGTAAATTTAATAGATTCTTTTTTACATTAGTTAGACTTCATTACAGTATTTCATTATTCTATATGCAGGATGTTCTGCTGAAACAGTGACAAACTCAGAGGAATGATAGCAGGCATCAAAAGGAACTAAAATTGCCATAGAACATGCTATTGTAAATCATGTTTAGTTGGTGAAAATTTCAAATATTTATGTCTGTGCAATGACATCCATAGCCACCAATTCAAACAACTCCTGTAATAATTTCTCATCATCTCCTTTCTAGTATTGTACTCTGGACCATAGACTATGGTGTAAACATGCTGTCAAATAAATGTTTTTTTGTGTTTATTATTGTATTGTTTGTCATCCCCACTTGATGTTAGACCTTGCATAAGTATTTTTGTGATTTTCACTGACTAAACAAAGTTTGCAATAGCATTTTCCATGACAATTTTAGTTCCTCTTGATGCCTACTATTGCTTCTCCGAGTTCTGCTTCAACAGAACACCTTTCATATAGAATAATATATAAGCACATATACAGTAAAACTTCGATCTAACGTTTTCCAAGGGGATGGCGAAACAAAATGTTAGATTGAGTAAAATGTTAGATCAGGAAACTGCAAAATAAAAAAGACGTACATACAAGGTAACGCGGACCTGCAAAATTTTGCAATATGAAGAAACTACTAGTGAAATTTAGAACAAAAAAATAGAAAATGTGCAGGTTATTGGCTGTAAGCCATATAAATTGCGACAATTGGCGCTAATGTCGTACCAATATATATATTTCCCATGGGAAACTTATGATGACGTGTGAGAGGATGGAATGAAATAATAATTCTGTCAAACGTTATATTGAAAATTATTTACATGAGTTTAGTGATATAGTGACCAGAAAATTTGAACGTTAGACAGAGGATAACGTTAGATCGAAAAACGTTAGATTGAAACATTTTAATGTTATTTTCCCCTATTTTTTGCCAGAACCGGAGAAAAAGAATGTTAGATCGAGGAAAACGTTAGATTGAAGTTTTATTGTAAAAATCCAAGTAGGAGTTTGTCAAGAAGACAATGTCACTGAAACTGTTCACAGTTTGCCTAGAAGAAATATTCTGGCAAATAAATAGATGGGAGTACAAAGAAATAAATATCAATAAAGAATGTCTTAAATTTATTTCTCAAAGTATCTATGGTCCTAATGTTTCTATAAATGTTTACTTTAACTGCCTGAGGTTTTAAATTCTACTAACAAAAAAAAAAGTTTTTGTATATATATATATATATATTATTCATTTAGACATTGAAAACTTACTAGTGTATCCTGTTTTAATGCTAATCATATGGAAAACAAAGTTAAATTTTCTTTTTAACATAGTGATTTTCCTACATTGTATTTTTGACAGACATGATGTAGTGATAGGCAGTGACTGACATCCAAACAACAGTATGTAAAGCAAGTATGTTCAATATATTTTTAAAGATTTCCAAAATATAATTCTGTATAGAAACTATGAATTTATTTAAAATTAAGCATACTTTCTCAATTTTGTTTTTTTCAAATAATCATTATGCAAAATGATACTATTCAGAGATTGTAGTCTGTTTTCTAAAGGAAAATGATTTCCTAATAATAATGTTATGACTTTCATTAAAAAAAAATATCAAAATTCAGTAGGAATTTTATGCAGTTAAATGCTATAGTATTAAACAATACTTGGTTTCAAACAATTGAATATCCAGTAGTATCTTCTTTTTAGCTGTTAATTTTTTACAACTTAATAGGTTTGTAAAGTGTGTTTCTTTCCATAACATATTGATTTACTCTGCAAGAAGTTCTGGAATCATTTCACTCTTCTCCATTTACTTGGAGAATTTGATTTATATATGAAATTTAACAGTATGTTATCAATAGATTAAACAAATTGAATTGTTGCAATTTATATTTCTAAACTATACATTTTTTTTTTTTTTAACTTTATATTAAACACAATGGAACATGTTAATAATAATCTAAAAATATAGCTGTTTTCAATATTTAGTTCTTACATTTGCAAAGGCCAAAAAGAATAATTGATATTGATCTGATTCAATAAATCCAGGAAGTAACTTTTCTTTACCGTGTCTTTTTTCCCAAGCTTGATAAGCCTAAAGAATTATTAGAAATAATATATTTAGCAAAACCCTGTCATTTTAGAAGTTTAAAGCATAATTTTTCTAAATAACACTACCTGATAAGCTAGTCTTAAACCACTATTATCAGCAATATTTTCTCTGAAAGTTCTTGTTCCATTAATCTAACACACATTTTAAAATTATTTACAATTATATACAAAAAAAATTATAAAATATCATTACTTTTTCATTAATCTCGGATAACAAATAATTGTTATACTGATCGACAAAGCATTGAATCTTCTTTCCAAATGTTTTCTTAGTTTGTGGATTCCACCAATTATATGATTTCCCACTTTTGTCTCTGTGACTTCCTAAATTAAATTTCTAAATGAGTTAACATCAAGTATTCATTTTAAAATCCTGCACTATTTTGAGACATTCAATTAACTGTCATAGAATTACAAATCTTAATTTAGCCATGTCAACTCATTATTATGCATCTTGCTTAAACATGGCAAATCATCAATAATGAGGATAAAATATACAACAAGCATTCTCTCTCGCTAAGAAAAAATTATGGTATTGAGATACACAGGAAAACTTCTTATTCAATGGATGATTGAATTCAATTCCATATATGTGTTTGGTATTAGAGCTTAAGATTTAATATAACTCCCATATACATAAACAAGAACAAAGCTAAGTTTCTCAAAATAGTGCAACATATTTAAAATTCACTTTCAAAACTTGAACATTCAAGCTTTCCTAGGATACACTCTATTAAATGAAAAGTATAAACTTATTACCTTGATCATCAAAACCATGAGTTAATTCATGACCTATAATTGAACCAATTGCTCCAAAATTCAGATACCTAGGTAAAAATTATAAATTTTAGTTTATTTAAAAATGTCTTGTGCTTCACACTTACAAAAGTTATTTGTTTTATCTATTTCAATATATTTCTGCAAAAGAAATATATTCAAGACAACTTTCATTACACAAATGTTTCATGAATAAATATACCAGAGAAATCATTAGATTTTTTTGCAGAATTAAGAAATTTTTATCCAAAATACATTAGAAAGATATATTAATAATAATAAAGGGAAATGAACAGTTAGCAATTAGAAAGCAGACAAATTCCAATCCACTTATTTCAGAATGAGTGGGAATTGCCAGTGTCATTTTTATCCACTAAAAGAAAAAATGATTCTGACAAATCTTAAAAAATTCACTCAATACTGTTCATATACTACTATTAATCAAAAAATATCTAACATGATAGATAGATAAAAGTTATTTAGATGTTATAAGCTGGTTATTAAAAGTTTTTTGGATATTACTCCATCATCAGTAACTAATGAATAAAAATATACAGCTAGTTCTCGACTTATGACCTATGCAACCTACGACCATTCGACTTTACGACCACAATCACTAGCCATATTAAATTTCAGAATTATTTAACTCGGAAATTATTTCTGCCTCAATTATCAGTCAAACGGTGTAATGTGGTAACAGCCAAAAATGTACAAATGTAATTTTGTATGTTTTGAAAATATTAAACCACTTGTACATTTACTGGTAATGCATTGTTTTTGTTAAACTTGACGAATGTAAAAATAACAAAATGGTGTATAGATGATACAAATGGCATAAAATGAACATAGAAAATTATGATTTATAACAGTAATGAAAGAAAATTATGATAAAATATGACAAAGATTTTTATAACATAAATTCACATTATTGTACAGTGTAGATATAGCCTATTCAACTTACGACCAAATCGTGCTACGACCGGTCTGTCGGAACCGATCATGGTCGTAAGTCGAGAACTAGCTGTAGAATACAGAAATAGAAAGTTATTTTATTTAAAAATTTGTAACAATGAAACAAATTAGATAAGAACTTCAAAAATTTGATGCTATTCTTTAGCCAGCTTTGCTTTTTCATCCATATAAGATAAATAACCAGCTTATAATACCTTAATAAATAACTATTTTTAGTTCTTTTACACCTTTATTTTAATATGGATCTAACATGATGTTTGGCATCAATTATAAATTATCCTGTTTGACTCTAGATTATGAATAATTATTTTTCTTTAGTCTATTAGAAAATTTTTGCATTACCAAGGTCTGTTCCAATCATAATAAGGAAGATTTTGGATAGCTGCAGAAAAAACTGAAAATAATAAACTAAGTATAGTATATTTAGATTGATGATGATGATCATAAAATTTAAAATATATTACTTATAGAATTATGAATATGTACATAAAATGCGTTTATTGCAGTTATGGAAGTTCTGGGAATCCATCTGAAATCAAACAAAAAAAAAAGAGATTAAAAAATTAAAATTTGGTAAGTGATTTTACATAGCTACATTAAATAATAATAATTTTTCTGCAGAATTTAACAAATTTTTAAATATATAAACACTAATAGAAAATAAATTTTATGCCTGCTATCAATAGCAGCAGAGTGTAGGTTTTTTAAACATCTGTAATTATTCAGTGTTTAAAATATAAAACCATTAATGGACTGAGAAGTATAGTATATATGATGATTGAAAAATATACAAATTTAAAGCAATGGGTTAATGAAATAAATGTTCAGTGGAAGAATTTTAGATATATCCTATGTATGTGGATACACAATTTCTAAACTTTACTACTATATACAATACTCATAAGAAAAAGTTGCTGTTTTACCATATACATATAGAACTTGTGAATACTGAAAAAGTTAAAAATACCTATCTTGAATATTATATTGTCGAAGTCTGGAGAACTGTTTAGCAATAATGAACTTGATTACATTTATTAAATTCGATATAATATCATCAGTTATTGATGGCAACTGTAAAATACAAAAACTATTATTCATTTTATCATAAAATCAATAATAATCAATAATGGTTACTGTATCTAAATTAAGAGAATTTATTACAAATTATTTTTAAATATTAGTTTTTTTATATATTTAACTAGCTTAATACTATATATAATATTTACATACATACCACATTGTGAGATATTTAATGAAAGTTCAGTACAAATTTAAGTTAGACTTATTGACAAAAGTTTTGGATACTGTTATAAACATGCTAAATAAGTTTTTATTAATGCCAGCAATTTTATTCTACATAATTCATTCAAGAAATATGATCAAATTTTGAGTGAATAAATAGATCACTTAAATAACATCAGATTCTTGAACCTATGGCTTATTTGAGTATACACTTACATAATGTGCTGGTTCAATAATTGTCTAAATATATTTATACAAATGAAATTTAATAAACTACAGGAACCAGACACAAAAATAATTGGCCAGTGCAATTCATATGCAAAATGGTCTCGTGAACCAAAATTGTCACTGTTGTAATTGAGAATTGTCATAAATTGAGTTAATTGTTACAAATAAAAAATATATTTAAATTAGATTATATTGCCTGATACAAATTTGTCTATACAAAATATGCAGTTAAATTTTTGTTTTTATAAAATTGGAGATTATCAAGACAATAAAAATTGTTCTATTCATGAAGTTGCTACTTCAAACTTTTATTCAAATAAATCAGAATATTATAAGGTCATTTATAAAAAAAATTGAAATACAAAATGCCATTCCCGTGTCAAAAAGCATTAATTGAAAATTATTTGATGCTGATATTAGTTGTGTGGATTAACAGCTATATGGGGAATCAGGTCGTCTTTGATATTGAATTTATACATAACATGCAAAAAAATGTATGGCCTTCATGTTTTATAGAAATCGTCAGCATAAAAGTAGAGTTTCTGCACAGCTACGATTCCGCTGTGACTGATAACTTTGAAATGAGAAGATTCTCTCATTTAGTCACTTCAGCAATTCAAGTTTAGTTTAAACCTCCAACATTCCAGATCTGTGTTATTGTAAATTTTCTCTATTCTAGCCTCTATTAGCTCTAATAAAGATATGTTATATTAAATCACTGACAGTGAATTTTAATATTACGGGTTGTAGCAGTTCATCCCAAAAATAACAATACAACTCAACTTCACATATATGCAGACTGCGGATTTTATCAGTTAGAACTGAGCTGAAACTCTGTAATAAAAAGGCTTCCATATATT
Source organism: Androctonus mauritanicus (assembly GCA_011317285.2). Lineage (NCBI taxonomy): Eukaryota > Metazoa > Arthropoda > Arachnida > Scorpiones > Buthidae > Androctonus > Androctonus mauritanicus. Next base: position 14,355 of record WUQG02410476.1, read on the forward strand.
TCTGAAACTGTATAAATCAGAACTATTAAATTTGAAAAGTTTAGAAGCTGGAGTGCAAATTTTTTTTTTAAATTTGTACTTGTGAATTTGCACAAATTTTATTTGATGATCAGATTTTGGAAATTTAACATTTTGCATAATATAATTAAACTGTACTTACTTGCTTATAATAAGTATCTAAGAAAGTAGTATTTAGCAGTATTTGACTGTATCCAGAAAACAAATGCATTGCTTCTAGCTAAAAAAAATGAGATAAATGTTTAAATTTTAATAATTTTATCACCAATATTTTAAATAGCAAGACATGAAATAATTATTTTTAAATGCAAATATAAAAAAATTTCTAATACTTATGGATTATCATAATAATCAAAATATAATAATCTTTTGTTTATAAAATGAAACTTTATGCAAATGGCATTATGATCTGAAAGGTTCTGATTATACCAGAAATATTTGAATAATAAATGCTACCATTTCAAAATATTGCAATAAAACAAAGTATTCATAGTTCTTGGATATTTACTGCCTAACTCTATCCTAGTATAAATAAACTATCCACAGCACTACTTGGCAGTCAGAGTACAAACAACATTAATTTATTGACTAAACTCAAACTTTTTCGGTGGATTCTTATCACCCTCTTCAGGCTACAAAGTTTTAAAACTGTTCTAATAGTGTAGAACAAATGATCATAGAATACAGTAAAACTTTGATCTAACATTCATCGATCTAACGTTTTCCTCGATCTAACATTCTTTTTCTCCAGTTCCAGCTAAAAATAGGGGAAAATAACATTAAAATGTTTCGATCTAACGTTATCCTCTGTCTAACATTCAAATTTTCTGGTCACTATATCACCAAACTCATGTAAATAATTTTCGATGTAATATTTGACAGAATTATTATTACGTCCTGTCCTCTCACACGTCGTCATAAGTTTCCCATGGGAAATATACATTTGTCGCAATGCATACGGCTTACGGTCAATAACCCGCATATTTTCTACTTTTTCGGTTGTAAATTTCACTAGTAGTCTCTTCACATTGCAAAATTTTGCAGGTCTGCATTACCTATATATGTACGTTTTTTATTTTGCTGTTTCCCCATCTAACGTTTTCCTCAATCTAACGTTTTTTTTTGCCGTCCCCTTGGAAAACGTTAGATCGAAGTTTTACTGTAATAGGTGAACAATTTGTTGTTCTATGGGAACAATCTTCCTAATTTTTTGTCAAAATGTTTTGTGAAAGGTTTTTAAAATTAGGAAGATTGTTACTATGGGAACAACAAACTGTTTGCCTATTATTATATGATCATTTGTTCTACACTGTTAGAACAGTTTTAAAATTTTGTAGCATGAAAACATTTGCGCTTAGTCAATAAATGAATGTTGTTTGTACTCTGACTGCCAAGTAGTGCTGTGGATGGTTTATTTAAACATTAAGTAATTTTATATTTATAACTGGACTATTTCATATGGTAAAACTGTTGCACAATTTTTGAAAATAAAATAAACTATCTTATAGATTCAAATAGAAGAACCTTTTATATATAAATCATCAGTAACTTTTAATCATAAACTGCTCAAATAAATAAAATATACTATTCATCAATTAATATAGATTATTGCACCTCAGATATTTTAAATAAATGATTTCTCAGATTTCTGATGAACAGTGGCATATTCAGGGGGTGCTTTGGGGGCATATGCCCCCTTAAAAATATGTTAATGAAAATTATTACATATGGGGTGTTCTTTATTAGGAGGTCAAACATACTCTACAATAGAGGTTTACTTCTCTAGCGATTGCAACTCGGTCCCTAGTCCCCCAGATACATCCGATTACCGACACTGGACACCTCTCAACTCTCCATCTAGCATAAATCACACCACTCTCCCAATAAACACAAACAAAATGCACCTGTTGCTACACATATAATAACTGAAAATATAATATTC
>WUQG02410487.1:0-16313 GCA_011317285.2 Androctonus mauritanicus
CTGAAGAACTGGAAGGATCTCGAAATTGAACTCATATCTTCCAAGATGGTAATCCACTGCTTTATCAAGCAACCATCCGCCGACTTAAATCTAGTTAGCACTTAGTCATAATCCTGATTTACCTTCAGTTTTAACTTTAATGAATATTATTTTATTCAACTTTCTGTTATGTTCAGTTGTGATACATATAATAATTAAATGTAATTTTGAGTGAATTAAAAGAATTATTAGACAATAAAATTATTATGTATATAAATCATAAAAGAAAAAATAAATTCTTTCAAAGTTACAGTCTATTAGAAAAATTGTACTGGACTGTTAAATCTAGCTAAGATAAGTTAAATCTACAGTCAATGTTAGGGGTTGAAATTTTGTATGATTTGGTTGTTGTTTTTGTTGACAAATTCCCAAGTTCTTTACCGTATATTGTTGATTAAATTAAGGCATAGACCGGCCACCGAACTTTGGAAATAATTGTTTATTTTCATTTTAAAACTGTCATTTTAAATCAGACTTATTGTTAGATGTAGACTTAAATTCTAAATCTGGAAAAGTTATAACTTTGTTTTGTTTCTTGTTTTAAAACAATTAATTTCATTCTAAACTCTTTGAACAGCGATAATAAGAAAGATCATCCGGTTAAAGAAAACTTAATAGATAAAGAAAATTATTTTATGTATGTATTTGATTATCGATTAATTTTTCATTGATTAAATAGGAAAATAAGCAGAAAAAAAATTTCGTGAAAAATATTTCACTTGAATTTTTGAATGCCAGATTTAAAACGTATACAATATTTGATTTGCTGGATTGTTTCAATAAGTAGGAAATAATTCATTATCTTACACAAAATAATTTATTTTTTAGAAATATCTTATATTTAAAATTGAATAGAAAATCAAAAAGGTCTATTCTATCTCGATTTTTAACATAAAATAAAATACTGTATTAAAAAATATAATATTTACAAAGAAAATAATAATAACTTTTATTAAATTATTATTTATTGAAAAAGAAAATAAACTTCATTTTTTCTATCAATGAAAAATAATAAAATTAATTTAATTTCATTAAAAAAAATTAAATAAATTTTAACGAACAATTGCAAACAACAAGCCCTATTTTTATTTTAGCCAATACTAATGTAATAGGAAGAATTAAAGAAATCCAATAATGCATTTCTTAGAAGGAATAAACAGTACTATTATAGAACAAATTAAAATTCTTGGCTGTTCTGACTCGAAATAAGCTCATAACTTTCCTATTTCAAGATGTATCACATTTTGGAATATAAAGTAGATCTAAACTCTAAATGTGAAGACGGGAACATTGAAGTACATAGATATTAACAGAAAGCAAACTTCCGGATATGAAGTTTTTCATCAGTTTCCAATCAATATCTGAAAGTAACTTATAAATAGAGTAACTTCTAACATTTTCAGATATAAAGAAGAGACATGAATTAAATAATTCTGAAACTAGACTTTTAATGCCATGAAAGAATTATCTACAGAAGTGAAAGACAATATCTAACATGGATTTATAGAACATAGGAACCATAATTTTAATGCAGGAATGCAATATAGATAATATAAGAATGCTAATTATGTGTTATATTTATGATTTTTAATTAAATCGATCATAGATACAAGAAAAAATAAATAAAAATAAGAATAAAAATTTCTTAATGGAATATTCTTTAATATTATTGAAGAACTGTCTTGAATACAGTAGGGTTTTCTTATAGAAAAATAAAACTGAAATAATTTTATTAAAAGTTTGTATTTAGAACACTCTTCACTTATATACTTCAAAATTCTTTTAAACAAATTAAACAAAAAATTAGAAATTTAATTCTTTCATCGAATTTGTTGACACACATCATTCTAATTTATGTTCTTGTAAAATAAATATGATTCTAGAAGTAATAATATTAATGAATGAAATAAATATTTTCGATTTGCAAGGATCAATCAGAATTATAAACGATCGAACATCCGAATTTATATCTATAGAAATTCTCATTAAATTCTGGTTGTATACCAGATGTTACTACAATTTACATCAGTGTAATGTTTGATTCTAAAATTTTAATCAATAGTTAACAGAATATTTATAGATGAAAAAAATATCTTTGTTAAGATCTTCGATTCTTAACGATACGAGTAGGTTGTTATATTTGTTTACGTGACTGGGATAATGGAAAAGTTAATCATTTTCTTAGAAAAACGAAGAAAGAATTCGAGAAAAGGGAAAAAATTTATTTTCTTAATACGTGCTGCACATATAAATAAAGTTATTCGAAGAAAAATATGATGAAGTTTTTGAAATTGTCAACAATAAACTAATTAAAAAATACATAATATGTAAGGTGTTAAATCCATTTTGTTGTACAGGTTCATTGTTTGTATTTAGTAACTCACTTGTTAGTTTTCGAAATAATGATCGGACTGCATCAAAGAATTTCTTTTGATCAGCTACATAATAAATTTGTTATATTTCCGTTTATTACTGAATTCATAATTTGCATGCTAATTTATATATATATATAAATAGAGTAAAGCTTATTGGAAAAGACTTTATAAACGTTATTAAGGAATAATTCCAGTTTGATTCAATCATTTTGATGTTATAGGTAATCCACTTGTACGAGAATCTCTACATCATATTTTACAACTATTGAATTATTCAATGCTATATATAATAACTTATAATAAATTTTGTAAGCATAACATAAGATGAAATGTTTGAAAAAATTTTTTTATTTTACAAATAATTTAATTCTTTAAAGAATTTTAATGATTTAATATTATAACATGAATAATTCGTAAAAATATTATTATTTTTCTTTAATTTAATGTATAAATTTGGAGAAAATTAATAATTAAATATCTTCGATTTTCTCATATTTTTAAATCAACGTTACTTTCTCTTTACATTATTTATAGTAATCAAGTGAATAATACCAGACATAAATGTTATTTTTTCAATTGAAAAATGTTTGTTTGATTTAAATAAATTTTTGTCTTTTTAAATTGTTTAGTTTAAGTTTAAAGCTAATTTTATTCCGTATTCTTTTATTAAAAATAAATTAGATGATAAATTTCAAAATATTTTTTCGTATAACATTTACTAGTTTAATTTAATTTAATGAAATTAAGGGCAGGAAAATATCAAATATTAAGATTTCATATAGACAAATATATATTATTTTCTAATTTATAAAAAGAGTAAATAAAAATTACTAAAAATATTAAATAACTTAACTATATATTTAAAGTTGTTGCACATTTGGAAAATTATATAAAATTTTAGATAATTACCGGTTTTAAGCCGATACAATTTTAAATTTTCCTTAAAAATATTAAAAATAAATGTAACAAGAAAACTTTCAGCAAAGAAAACATTTCAAAACTCAAAACATTTTTAACCTTTTTTCGTAAGTAATAAAAATTTAAAACATGCCGTTCACTTAAAAGAAGGCAGAGAAATTTATTCGATAAAATTTCCGCAATAACGAACATTAAAAAAGTCTAAATGAAACCCTCATTACAATCTAAAAGAGTTTTTATTCGGGAAAAAAAGCTATAGTAGATAGAAATACGAAACTTTTCAACTCCTAAGTTTGACAAGTGAAGTCTTCATGGCGGCAGATTCCATAGACTATTGAATGGCCTATCTTATCTGGAAGCTTTTTGCTTAGATAGAACTAGTTCGACCTAGTCGATTCATAACTGGCTATTCTTCCTGGTCAACTGTCACTCTGATACATACCTTCGCTTAAGTTAATGGTAGAGAGATAGACCAACCAATGACTATAGTACATTCCCATGAATGTTGTCTTCAAAGCTTGAATGATCTTTTCTTCGCACTTCTGGCAGTTTGGCAAATAAAAATTCACTCTTTTGCTCCAAAGTAATAAAAAAGTCTATAGAATAAAAAAATTACTACGTTTATTAATATATTTTCCTTCATCACTTTTATATTTATTATATTACTAAGTAAGAATCTAATAAATGTAAAATTATGGCTTATATTTATTTACTTATTTATATTTAAAATTAATTAATATTTAAATGTTGGAATCTCGTCTTTAACTTTTGTTTTAAATCAATTTAAATTTAAACTAATATAAGTGAGATTTATGCTAATCCTCATTATTTTAAAATGAATTTTGGTTCAATGTTTATAAATTAAGAATTAGTTTGTTTATAAATTCTATTAACAAATTTTCTCGACGTAATTTACTAACATTCTATGGGAAACTTATAAGACTTGTAAATGATTTCACATGACTATATATAATTTTAAATTTTTTAAATTAAATTCTAGAAAGATTGATAGAACAAAGATAGAAAAATATATTTTTTTTTGCTTTATTTCACTTAGTTAATCTCTGTAGACCTATATCTCATTGAAGAAGAATGACTAAGCGTAAATTTTATTTAATGTTTTATAAATAAAATAATTCATTTAAATGTAAAATTTATCGTTAACAATTATCATAAAGAGATAAATTCTGTTTATTATTATTATTAGAATATTTATTTATTATTTAAAGACATGATTGTACCTTATATTAATTTGATATAATTTTGATAACGGCTTTAAATTTGTCTTGTTCGGATCTTGGGAAATGAGTTTAATTAGATAACTAAAGTGAGATGTAATTATAAATTATTAAACTTCGATTGCTATTTCTAGTTGTATAGAAGATAAAAATTAATATTTACAAATTATTGCTATATTTTTAATCATACATATTAATTAATATTCAAAATGGCTGTCTGGTTAGATGTCTCTTCTGCAGTCGAACCACTATACCGATTCCTATAAATAGGGTATCGTTAGAAAGGACTAATCCTCGGATTTCTGAGACAGCCAAAATTTTTTGTTATTATAAATAATTTAAAAATTAAGGAATAAAAATTAAATTAGAATTGTAGTTTCTCTAAAAAGTCTAAATCCAGAGGTGGCGCTGTAACGTAATAATGGCCGCCATCTAATGATATGGTATATGAGTTCAGAAGAATTTTTCGAATGATACTCCAAAGTTATAAGATTAAAAATTTATGCTCATTTATATGAGCGGGTAATATCTAGTAAAATAATATTTATTTAAAGAATAAAATTTAGAAAATTATCAGTTATGAATTTTATAACAACTCGAATGAACAATGATGATAGAATCTGTAATGTTAAAAAATGCTACCTAGAATTTGTAATGTTAAAAATGCATTTAATGTTCAGATCTCATAATCCTAATCAGAAAGATATGTAATCTGTGAAAATTCATCTGTTTAAAAGTAATATTCTCTTAGCTTTCTGACGCCATGCTTCATATGTTATATAATCCACAAAAGGAAGCCAGACATTTTTCATTCATCATTTTATACGCTCCCTTGAATGATATTTCGCTTCGTCAGCATGAAAAATAAGACTGTTCTCAGATGATATATGCTTACAGCTTACAAATGTTTGCAGTCATATATTTAAATAATCAAGTACAATATACACTTTTAAAATACATAATTGTGTTACATAAATGTAGTTCATAAAACTATTGGTATCCATTTTAGAATTCGCAATTGTTTATTACCGAATTTAACATTTAAAACAGATCGTAAATCATTTTACACTTGTAAACATTAAACTGTCGAACAGTACACACGAGAATCGAATTGAAGAATTTTTACAATCACAGATTTATAAGGAAATAAAAGAAAAAAAAAGAAACAATAGTACAGAATTAGAATGGATTGATCGATATATGTTAGTAAAAAGAGGTCTTTATGGGAGAAGTTCGTTTAATGCAGGCAGTTAACTAGGTATCTACTAAACTGTTTTCTGTGTAAAAATCTATTTGCACTTTTTATTTCTGTAGATAGAACATTTATCAGTTTGCATTTAGAAGGTTTATCCATCTTCATAAAGGTGAAGTGTCTTTTCCCTGGAGTCACTTTTTCATCTCTTATCTCTGGTATGAGTTTGGAAACTCGCTTCAGGTCATTCGGTCATCTGAATCGGGTTTCTAAAAATTTTCAAACAATCCGGAAAAAAAAAAAATTGGTTCTTAAAAACTTTGAAAATTCATGCAATTGTTTTTATCAACATCTATTCTTATTTATTTACAGTTATATATTTATTAATAATTTTCATATATTTCCATGTAAAGAAAATAAGACGAAGACTGTTCTCCATTTCTTTCTTTTTTTGTATTTTGATTGATTATAAATTTATATTCTCTTTTTAATTGCAGATGCAGTCTTTGGTAGTTCTTCTTTTACGATGCCCAATCTTCGCTCTTCTTCAATACTTTATAAATGGTGAGTTTAAATATTATTTTAAATACTTTATTTAACCAAATTAAAAACAATTAAATATTTATTGATGAAAATTACTCGATTTTAGTTCCATATCGATTATGTTTATTCATGCCACTGAGTATACGAAAAACTTATATTTTAATGTTTGTTTATCGAGAAATATTCGAACGAGAAAAAATATATAAATATATAAAGTTTAAAAATATGTTTTGCCGAAAGATTTGAAGTCAAGCGAGGTTATGATGTGGCTTATATAAGAGGAAAGAAAAATTTCGCCAACGACCATCCACGATGTTTCGGGTTAAGAGGTATTACTAGATGCATGATGTAAACAGCTGAGCACGTTTTATCACTCACGTACACTTGTATAAAGATAAACAGGTATGACATTGGTTGCTATCGAAAAAAGTGAAGAAGATGGAAACAGAAAGAACGATTTTTTTGTTTCTCGTAAATTTCTAGTAGATTTAAAATAACGAGAACATTTGCAAATATTTAGAAAGTGAAGTTATTTTTCGCCATATCTTTATTACTAGAAAAATATCAATTTTCTAAACTTCGAAAGTAAAAATATAAAATAAACGACGACTAGTTTTGACTAAATCTCCTTTTTTTACTGTTTTAAAAAGAAAAATATTTGCCGCATTTCCATCTTTACGCTGGAAATAATCTTTCGAAATTTTATTTTTAGTTATAATTTCAATAAATTTAATATAAAAAAACTTTAGCATTTAAATAATAAATTATGTAATTTTTTCAAATTTTAATTTTAACTGTTTATATATTTATAACGATACTTTAATAATTAACAAAGTAGTGCCAATCAGTTCAAGTTTTTCTTTCTACTTTGCATTCACTTCTTGTCCGAAGTTTATAAAAACCAGTTTTCTTATCATTCATGCAACAATCTCGACACTAAAACCTTCATTCCACTACTTTCTATAGCTATTATCCCAAAATGTAACCACAACGTCAGCAATTTTAACATCGTCCAGAAAGTTTGATTAATTATTTTTAAAATGCTTTTATTGCAACATTTTTTCCCCTTTTATCTTTTAGCGGACTGTTCTTTTGAATTCAACAGTTCTTTTGGTAAAGTTGGAAATTTTTCTTCGCCGAACTTTCCCGGTAAATATCACGAAGATCTCGAATGCATTTACCATTTCGTTGGTAAAGAATTCGAAACATTAAATCTTAGCTTTCACGTGTTTGATCTCGAAGCTCCTTTCAGTAAAGGGTAAGTGTTTAAAACATAAATTAGAAAACATGATAAATTATTTATGTAACTGTTAAAATTAACATAAAATTGCTTTCTACCATTTTAGATGTCTAACCGATTACGCAGATATCTCGTCAATCAGCATCCAGAACGAAAAGCAATTAGTAGGAAGATATTGCGGTAGTCAGTCACCGTTTTCTTTATTATTTATGCATCCCATTGCTGAAATCATATTTAAATCAAATCATGTGGTACATCATCGTGGTTTTCACGGAAAATATGAATTTACAGATGAAAGTATGTCGCATATTTTTTTTTTTTTTGTGATTTTTACAGAGAGAACAAGCTTTCGAGTTTTTAAATGCGTGCTTTATCGATATTAAATGATGAAAATTTAAAACGTAAGAATTATTTTTTTTTTAATTTTTATTAATCATAGAAAACAACATTATGTTTTATGAAAAAATTATTTCTATACATATATAAAAATACATTTGTTTAAAAGTTATGCAACTTCATAATAAAAGTACAGGTATGCAATTTATAACGATTTTAATAAAATAATATGAATATTGTTTAAATTAAAAAATGAATTTAAAAACTTATAATTTTCAAGAATATTTCTTATTTATAAACGAATTAATAAATATTAAAAAAACAAAAAATGAAAGCTTGCAAACTAAATATTTAAAATTTTTACAAGGATTTTTTACTAATATATAATTTTAAAATTTCCTCGAAAAATTTCATTCTAGTAGATTTATCGAAAGCTTTTTCTTTTAAAATTAAGTCTGTTAAAATTTTTAAAAAATTTAATAATTTTATTAAAAATTTTAAAATAGAATTTTTTAATTTACTTTTATCTTAATATTACTTTATATTAAAGTGATTGGTTATGAGATAAATATATGCAAGCATAAATTTAATTTTAACTGAATATTATTAATATATATATTTAACGAAATATTATTTAAATAATTTCATTTAAATTAAAATATATTCAGTAATAAATTGTATTAATATAAATAAATTCTCTTTGAACAATATAACTAACAATTTTGTTGGATCATTACATTTTGAAATGACAATAAAAGCAAAAAATGTAAACATTATTTTTATAAAAATTAATTTTTAATTTAATTCAGAAAATAATAATAAACTTTAATTATTTTTTTAACATTTTTCTTAATTTTGAATATTCATTCGAGACTGCGAATCTGACGATATATAATTGTGCAAAAAACAAATTTATTAAATTTTCAAATATTTATTATTATTATTTCACATATATTGATTCGAATTTTATACACAAGTCTACTGCATTAAGTAAACAATGAATCTGCTCCTTTCTCGATGATTAAATGCATTATTACAAAGCATTTTCATAAACTTTGCTTTTATATATAGTGTCTTTCTTTTTGCTCTGAGTTTCTGTAGCCGATATGATAATCTTTTCTTGACATTTAGCCCAAAAATAAGACAAATAAATACGGATAATTATTTTATTACTAAACGCAGACTTGTTTGCCTGTAAACATTCCTCATGTTCATTAATTAATATGCAAAATTAATTGCTACCTCAATCTCACTCAATAATTTTTGCATTTTTTCCTTTTTAACGAAAGGAGTGAAATTTTTACTCTCAAACAGATTTATTATATTTATTCATATAATTAATTAAATAATAATGAACGACTTTTCCCATTATTTTCATTGTTCAGGTCACTAATGAGCCATAATAATAAATACTGTAATAGATAATTTAATATTATAATTAAATATTCAATTAATTAACATGAATTATCCAATTAAATTTATATGATGTCTCAGATTCATATATTTATATATATGGAGATAATGAGCATTTATATACTTATCACTGGCATAAATAAATATCTAAATATAAATATTATATAATTTAATTAATTAAAATTAAATATGTAAATAATCTACTTACATTCTTCCGTTAAATAGATGACAAATTATATTAATAGGTCTTCTATTGTTATTCTAATAGTTTATAGACCATAATATAACATATATATACCTCTGGCTATAAAATGAAACTGGATAATAAATTTTAACAGTTATCAGATTAAGTAAATATATGAGCTACACATATCGGTCAGTGAAGGAAATGAGGTTGCATCCGTTAAAAACTACTTTACTTTTCCTGTTTAGCCAAGAGAAATTTGTCATTCGCATCTTTCTCTTCTCAGACACTTGGTTTATTATCTAAAGCATAACTGAATATTATGCAAAAGAGATTATCAAGTTAAGTATACAAAATTGGTGTTTATACATTCGCTAAATTCTTTGTAATCTTCGAATATAAATATAAATTTAAGTCGTGTAATTCGGTGATATTTACAATGATATCTGTAACAAAAGTTCATTGATATACGAAATAGAATAGTTCACACTTAAAAATAACATCAAAAAATATGAATTAAAGGATCTGATAAACTTATTTCACTTTATCTAGATTAATTTAATTGGTTTGCCAAAAATGAAATGTGTAGAAAGGATGTTGAAACAGGCATTAAAAATACATTACTCTCTTTCCATTATATGAAAAATTGAAACTAATCTCTTTTTATTCTACGTATAAAACTACCTGGAAAAATATATTTCTCGACTTTAAAACTTCTCTAAACTCTTTCAATCAGTGGGATTACGTTATTAAAAAAAGCGATAAAAAAGCCATAATTCCCTAAAGATTAAATATCGATTTAACTTGCTTAAAGTACTAACTTTTGTCACAAAATTTCTGCCACAAGCTTCACGAACAAGAAAGTTTCTAATGCTAATTATTCCGGCCTTGTCATAATAATTGAATCAACTCGTTTATAACACGTATTATGAGACAAAAATCCTTGCATACTGAGAGAAAACAGATTATATGTTTCTGCTTAACTTAATTCATTTGTTAAAAGTTGGCAGATGAATAAATTTTTGCATCGAGTTCATTGTGAGGATTAATTGAAAACTTCTGTAAAGTTTTTCCTTATTTATAAAAATAATATATTTTCTTTCCTTTTATTTAAATTGATGAAAGAGAGCTATTCATGTATTCTAATTTGAATAAATTTTATCTTTACGAAGAAAAAAATCACTTCAAATGCAGCCAAAATTCTAATCTGCAATATCAGATAGGTGAAGAAAGACGGCTGAATTTTTTTCTTATTGAATAATATTGAACTCTTTCACAAACAAACCGTTCATATTCTTCTACAAAAATATTTACAAACTTAAAATCAATATTTCGTTATATCTTTATATGTTTGTAGTTAGTCTATTTTAAAACTATGTTGTTCAAAACTTTATTATTATTATTATTATTTTATTATATTTACAGAATTCATTCCACCACCTCGATCTACGCCTAGCATAAAAAATTGTGGAGGAATTATTACAGGTGTTGGAGGAATTATAACTTCTCCAGGTTATCCCAACAAATTTCCAAAAAACATAGATTGTGTTTGGTTAATTCGAGTCAATTATAATCAAAATATTTATCTGAGGATACTTCAGTTACAGTTATACGGTAGCATAGGTAAGTTATTGAATAATTTATTCGATCTTTAGATATTTGTAATTATTAAGAAGTTGTTCCTGAAAGATCAAGAACGTTTAAGTTATTATTAAACTATATTAATAAATTTTATATTTATTCAAACAGTTTAAATTAAAATTTTCTATTTATTAAACATAATTTAGTTTAAAAAAATTAAAAATTTAGTTTGTTTCAACAAAATAAATATATTCGTAAATTATTCATGAAGTAGCATGAAATTCTCATTAAATAAATATTGACCATTTTTAATTTTAAAAATTACTTAAAATAAAAAAAAACTGATTTTATGTTAATTATTATTTTTTGACCATCAAATTATAAAATAACTAAAAAAAATTCGGTTAGCAAGCAAACATTTTATAAGAATTTTAAAGTCAATTAAATTTATGAATTTATAAATCAAGAGAATTATAAACATATCCTTATTTTAAACGTATTTAATATACTATTTATATAAGAATATCTTCTTAATAAAATATTAGATTAACTAGATTAGTTTTTGAATAAAATATTTATATTTATAAAAATTGAACAATTTTAATAAATATTCGAAATTATTTTTAATAATTTAAAATGTTAAACGTTCATTAACGTTAGAATTTTAAATTATTAACATTTAATATTTTAAACGTTAATAATTTAAAATATTAAATGTTAATTTTCTTATTTTTGAAATTTAATTAATTAATTTTTTCTTCCTTTCAAATACGTGTCCTACCAGTGAAAATGGAAAACATAAATATTTAATGAAACATCCTATATTTTGATGAGGCCTTTATGATGAGGTCAGTAAATTAATTAAAGATATCACTACAAAATGATAATCAAAATCGCATTTACAGCAATTAAACTTGAATAATATGTGATCACTCTTCTTGTTGTTAGATATCCATTCAGTCTCTTTCATTTTGAATTTAGAAATTTCTTAAAGTTTATGATTATCTATTTAAGGTAACATAAAAATGTTTAATTGGGATAGAATTGGAAAAAAAATTATAATCTAACAACATTTTTTTCAAGTATTTTCAAAAATAATTCACCATTGATATATGTTAGGTGACAGTGTTTAGAGAACGGTGCCTTGTATTATAACAGAACTTTTATGCTTCAAGAATGCCAATAATCAAGATTATTGATATTAGATTAAGATAATTAAGTTATTAATGAGAGGTAATTAATAAAATATTTAGATAATTAAGGTATTGATGTACCAAAATAATAAGATAACAAAATATTGTGTCAGATAAACTAACTCTTCTCATTTCGGCAGCCTTTTTTTATACCATTTCATTCATATAATGAATAATATATATAAGTAGTTATCATTAACATATTGTTGATATCCTCAATTTTATATAATTTAAATTTGTTTAGATGTTTTCCATTTTCAATGGTGAGAATATATATGTATGTATATAGAATTCATAAATAACTTGAAGAAATTCTAAGCAAGATAATTTCTAATACTTGCAATATATATATATAAATGCATAATATATACTTATATATGTACATATATATTAATTTTATTATATATCGCGTTCTGGTTCTTGGTACCTAAAAATTTGTTTAGATAAAAAAAATTAAAATCGATCCTTCGCGAGCATGCATTCAATATAGGTACGACCAGACTGGCTCTTTTTTTCGAAGTTCCTTCATAGTCCAACCTGAAACAATGGTTTGAATTTCAAGCCAACTGTGGTGAAGCTGAACTGGCAATTATAGACGGTTATTCAAATATCCACTTCACTCCAAAAATCCTGCAGAAGTATTGCGGTGATCTGAAATACTATAAAAATGTGGATGATCAGACTCAACTATCTGACAGGAATAGAGTCATTGTGAGGTTTGTACCACTTTTATTATATGAAAACCATATATAAATATTCTAATAATCCTATTAAATATTTAATATTAATGATTCTAAAAAAATATTCAAAAATTCTAGAATGACGTTAGTTAATTAGAATTTAAAGATAACTTTGTATGAATTATTAAGCTATATTAACTTACTAAAATTATTTTTCAAAGCTATAAGTGATTCAAATCAGTTCAATGTAATAATATTAATAGAAAATATTCAATATTATAAATTTGATATTAATGACATAAAAGTTATGGTCGACGATAATAATATTATGATCAAAATAATTTACTTAATATAAGAAATAAAAAAAGATTTTCTTGAATGATTATAACTGATCATTTTAATACTTCTAATGTTTATTTTTAAAATGTATGAATTTAGGATTTTATCTACACAAAGTTATCTCTGCTTACCGCTTTATGAAATATTAAGCTGTATTAAGTTAACAAAATAATGTTTTAACAGTGCCGGCTAGATGGCCGCAATGGAAGCGTGCTGTACCTTTCATTCTGGAGGACCGGTTTCAATTCCCATATCCCACACTTCCAGATTATTTTCAGGAGGGGTCCGGGAGCGACTTGTTGAACTCGTACATCCATAGCTGAACTTCATCCATTACCTGACAGCTCACCTCACCAAGGATGTGGGCGACTTATGGTGGGAACTGGGATTCCCCATCACTTAGTACATATACGATGGGAAGTGGCGTAAAATAGGTTAAGTTTAAAAAGTTATAATTTTGAAATGAATTAAAATAAATAACAACCTTACAGAGAGACTGCAGTATTAGTTAAGCGATTATATAGAACGTATGGGTTCGATACTTATTCACCAGTTTCAATTTTTCAATTATATTATTTTAAACTGTTACTTGTTTAAAAATTCTTATCAGATTTTAATTTTTATATTCAATTAACGTTAAATACTATTTAATAAACGATAAATACCATTACAGTTACTTCCTACAGTAAAACTCCGAATATTATCAATTCTTAATGATCTAAACAAAGAAGTAAAAAAATTCTTGTTAGGTATTTCTTTTAACATGTTTTGCTCATTTCGATTTCATTCACGTAATTTCGTTTACAGTAATTTCAGTCTCGACTTATTTTGAATATTTAAATTTTATTCCATTTTCTGCCATTTACACTAATGCGATTTTAGTTTCGCTTTTCTAAATTTGATTTAGCCGAATAAATTTTATCGCCATTGAAACATGAAAATTGTCTTTTGAGTTTATATAGTGAATTAAAATTAATTAATTAATAATATTTATTAAAACATTAGAGATAATCCGAACTTCCTTGGGTAAACAAGTAATTAATTAATTAAAAATATTATTAAAGTTACTATAAATATTTATTTATAATAATGTTGATAGGATGAACAAATCTATTCTATAAATGATATTAAAACAGTAGACACATTGATTTATGGCTTATTTATAAAGCTGATGATAGAAATATTGTGTTGCAGATATCAACCGTTCATATATCAAATAAATTTATGAATTAAAATCAAAGTTATATTATTAACTTGGTCGAATATTTAACATTAAAAGATGCGGAAAGATAAACTGTCTGCTATATAATAGATTAGCAGTATAAATCGAACAATCCGATTCGATATAAAAACCGATTATAATCATTTCTAATTTTAAAATATGTAAAATATTAATATATTTTATTTTATTATTTTTAATTCAATCGTTTCATTTATTTATACAGTAAAACCTCATTAATTCGAAGTACTTGGGATTAAAAACTCGGACTTCGAGTTATATGATTTTTTCAAAAAATCTACCTATTTATTAGACAAATCCTTATACTGTATTTTTTAAATTCCATTATACGGTATCTTACTTCTATATATAATGTGTGTAAATTGACGATTATCGCATATTTTTAGCGACATTTCTGAAATTTTTTAATATTTTACTGAAATCGTTCCGAAATTGCTCAAGTAAGACCTAATTCAAAAAAATTCAATTTTCCAAAATGATTGCATTCGTTGATTCAATTTTACGTATATACAGTCAAACATTATTTTAAAGATATGTGATATATATAAAAAGTAAAGTATTTTTATACTCTATGTTTTATTTAGTAAGATAACTTGTGATAATTTTCTACATTCATTTTTACATCTGTTTTTTGATTTCGAACAAACACAATAACACAACATTAAAAATTAAAATTTTCAACTATCGCCAAGCTTTGGAATATTTTACCATAATCCCGATAATTCTTTCAAAATACAATCTAACTTAAACTGTATATATCAATAAGCAATCCAGTAATTTTAAACGGGGTCGACATTTTTTCAGCGAAATCACAATATAATAAATATCAAAATAATGATTTTGCGAAAAATTTTTTTGGTTTGTTCAAATTAGAAGATTAAGATCAAATTCTTATATGCAATCTTCACTTTCGAAAGAAAAAAAAAATAGAATTAGCATTTCCTTTGTATGAAACGTGTACTCAAATCACAGTATTGTTTGGTTATCACCCTACTGCTTAGCCATCCTTTTATCCAAATCTTTCGTTAGTCTACAAATTATCATAAAATAATTTCGAGTAATGCAGATTTTAGTTTACTGTTGGGGTAGAATTCAATTTCGAATTAAAAATTAACTGTATTTCGAATTATCCACCGTAATGACAATTAAAAATTGCATGCTTTGATCTAGGGACCGTAATTTATTTTCAATTAACGAATACTTTGAATTTACCGATATCGAATTAACGACGTTTCATTGTATTTGCTTTATTTTTGCATCACGTAGATAAAAGAAATAAAATATCTATCATCAGAAATTTTAATAATGATTAAAAATATATTGTTAATTAATTATAAGTATCCTTACCTGAATTAATTTATTCACATATTTCTAATACAAAAAACTGACTTCATCAAAAGAAAGCTTAAAATTATCGGATGACATCAAATAAATAAAATCAAAATAAGCTGATAAATATAAATCTAATAATTAGAACATATATGCTAACAGTCTATTTTAGGCTTATTTTATATTTATTAAATAAAATTTTGCTTTTTTTATTTATTAATTTTTTTTCAATTTATAAATAATTCAACAACTGATTTAAAAGTTCATATTCGGCTATCTGATATCAGAATTAAGTTTGTGTTACCTGCCTAATTTCATTAGGTATAACAGATTACTACATTTATATAATTTGTATTAATAAAACAACCGAGACATTTCTCTGATAAGATGAAGATTTATAAGCAAAAATAACTGGATAAAACATAAATATCGAAAATCAATGTGCGTGACGATCACATGGAGATTGTTTTTGC
>WUQG02410498.1:0-16310 GCA_011317285.2 Androctonus mauritanicus
ATTATTTGTGGCTCTCGATAAATGTACCCGAGTTCCCTTTTCATTTTTGTGTTATTATATTTTAAAAAATTATTATCGTTCCGTATGTGTTTCAAAATGTATTTTAAATTACTGACAACAAATATGAAAGACTAAGTGCAATGTTGTAACAAATTTCATTTCCGTCCAAGTTAAGAATGATATGACTCATCGAAAACTGCGCGAACGAACATAAACAGTGACGTAATCGACCGACTCCAGACCGATTTTGAATTTGTAAACTTTCGTTGCAACGGACAATTGACATTGTGCTCTGGAGGAAACAATTTGTATCACTCTTGCTACGGATATAATTTGTAATCTGGCATTTTTGGTAAGTTAACTATAATTTGTTTCGTAGTATGTAACACGTGTTGTTATTGTTTTAATAACACAAAACTTGTATTTTCTAAATTTCTTTATTTATTTCCAGTTCTTTTAAAAATATGACGACAGAGAACGAAAATAAAAAAAGAAAATACGAGCAAGAAAATAGAAGTTTTAATAATGAGTGGGAGGAGAATTTCTTTTTTATTGACAATAACGGAAAAGCATTATGTGTTATTTGTAATTCTACGGTCAAAAATTATAAAGCTAGCAATTTACGTCGACATTATGAAACCAATCATCCTCAGTTTTCTAATCAGTATCCACCAAATTCCAAATTAAGATCAGATAAACTTGCTTTTTTAAAATCAAATTTAAATAAACAACAGTCAATTTTGATGATCTTTTAGCAATCAAGCTAATAATGTGGCTGAAGCCAGTTTTGTTATTGCCTGGAATATTGCTCGTGCAAAACGCCCGTATGGAGAGGGAGAGTTTATTAAAAAAAACTTGGAAGATGTACTTAAAGTTTTAGATCCAAATAATGCAGCATTGCACAAAGTTGTTTCGCAAATTCCCATCTCGAGACACACAACCGAACGACGCATAACTGCAATTAATACATCTCTTGAATATAATTTAAAAAATGATTTGAAGAACTGTATTGCATTCAGCTTAGCCCTTGACGAATCGACAGATATCACAGATCTTCCGCAATTGGCAGTTTTCATACGTTTTGTTTCACCTGACTTCGTTGTTAAAGAAGAATTATTAGATTTAGTAGCACTTCAAGAGTCAACCCGCGGTGTCGATATTAAAAATGCATTAGATTCCATAATGAAAACTTTTGATGTGCCTCTTAATAAACTTGTAAGCATTGCAACTGATGGAGCTCCGGCAA
Source organism: Androctonus mauritanicus (assembly GCA_011317285.2). Taxonomy (NCBI): domain Eukaryota; kingdom Metazoa; phylum Arthropoda; class Arachnida; order Scorpiones; family Buthidae; genus Androctonus; species Androctonus mauritanicus. The sequence continues at coordinate 1,247 of WUQG02410498.1, forward strand.
TGCTGGGTAAAAAAATCGGTCTTATTGGGCTTTTAAGAGATGATTCTCAAATTCCACAATTCATACCGATTCACTGCATAATTCACCGAGAACATCTCGTTACAAAATATTTAAAATATCCTGATGTTATGAAAACAGTGTTACACATTGTAAATTACATTCGCACCAATGCAAAAAATCATCGAGAATTCAAAAATTTCCTTGAAGAATTAAAGGACGAAGAACTTCCAAATGACATTAATTTCTTTTGCATTGTTAGATGGTTATCTAGCTACAACGTATTAAATCGATTTGTAGATTTGTTTGATCCGATAACTGCATTTCTAAAAGAAAAGGAAATAACCTATTCAGAATTAGACGATGACGAGTGGTTACAAGACTTAATGTTTTTGACTGATGTCATGGAACATTTGCAAACACTGAATTTACAATTGCAGGGGAAAGATAAAATAATATCTGACCTCTCACAGTGTATATTTAGTTTTCAAACTAAATTACAACTTTTTCAAAAGGACATTAAAAATAAAACATTTTGTCATTTTCCTCGAATTAAAAAAATTTGTTCCAATATTAAACAAGAAAAACTCAACGAGTATATAAAAAAGCTAGAAGGAATATTGACGGAATTCCAAAATAGATTTCAAGACTTGAAATATTTTAAATCGTCTCTTGATTTTTTTCTGAATCCATTTGAAATTAACATAATTCAAGGTGAGTTTTCCATTTCCAATATAATTATGACCCAAAAAGCATCTGGAGAATTAGAATTAATAGAGATGCAAGAAGATCAAGCTCTACAATTAAAATATAAGTCGATGCCGATTACTGAATTTTGGAAATTTGTACCAGAATCGAAGTATCCTGAATTAAAAAAGGCTGCTTGTCGAATTATTTCAATATTCGGAACAACGTACTTATGTGAATCATTTTATTCCACTTTAAAATTCGTGAAATCCAAACACCGATCAGTATTAACTAACCAGCATCTCAAAGAATTACTGAGAAGTGCTGTCACCAATTATTCACCAAATTTTAAAGAATTATCAAGAGAAGTAAAATAAATGTGTTTAATTTTTAATATTTAAATTCAATACACATATTTTGTACTTTTATTTATATGTTTTCAATAAACATAATTTCTGTAAAAAAATTTTTTAATACTTTTTTGCATACCTTTTAAATACGTATTTAATTGCGGCTCGCGAAAAATTTCAAATTTTGAAAAATGGCTCGGACTATCAAGGAGCTTGGCCATCCCTGCTATAGAGGGAAATGACGTACGCGCACGTCACATATTCTGACCCCAGTATCGCAATATTCATGTGTATAGTGATTATTAAACTTTCAGTCTCTCTCTTTAAAAAGACAAACTACTTTATCATTAATTATTAAGACAGAATTTTTTTTCTATTTGTCATCATAATTTGCATATTATACATTGGATTAAAAAAAATTGTAAAAAATAAATTTTTTCTCAAACGGAAAATGCTGCAATAAATAAAAGTAAACATATCAGAAAATATATAAAAAAATCAACATATGAATTAAAATTTTATGCGCGCGATTTAGAATCCTTCGAAGTTGAATTATATTTCACACTCCCGCAGTCAATTTTATTGCCCTTGTTTGCATCCCTCCCCACTCGCGCACGCCTCCAAATGACTGGACCACCCGGGTAATAAGATCACCTAGTCTGCTTACAAATAAAACTGGAGACGCGTTTGTTTTGACTTTGGAAAAATATTTACGGTTGAATGAAATATGATACTCTGTTCAATTACATAATTTTGATAAGGTATCATATTTCTTAAAAATTCATTAAAAATCAATAAATTATAGTAAAAAATGATTTTTTGTTAGAAAATAGACACTTTGCCGAATAATAATGTTTCTTACGTTTGGAATATTTAACAGTGAAAACTTCGCATATTTAACAGTTAATTATTCCCCATGCAAATTTCATTTCCCCATTTATGATTCATTTTCATGTCTTCACTACCGGATAATGATAATTGCCTGTAATTGATATTTGCAAAACAGTGTTTTAAACAAATTTGTGCAAAGAAAATATAGTATTTCTCTGGACACAACAATTTATACGCAACATAAAAATTCCTATTGTTATATATATATAATACCTATTTTAAAAGTAAATAAAAATATATATAACTATTATTATCTAAAAAAATAAATACTGTATAATAAAGAATTTCGGATACAAGATTTTGATCTGTGCTTCTATCAATATTGATTGGTGTAATCAAAACGCGGAACTTTGCATGTTTTGACTACTTTTAATCTTTCAGCTTATTTGGACGACTCTGGAGATTCAAAATAGAAGTTCCGTGTAGAATAGTAAATTTTCCTCTAAAATTTTATTTGCTAGCAGCTGTACTTTTAATAAAATGCAAGATGAGAAAACTATGTGAATTTTCTTAAGTTACTTTTTGAAATCTCAAAATTATACAACGGAAAATGTTTTAGTTTAAATAAAGTAACTATTTAGATAATTTATAAAACTGATATAACAAGAATGCTATATAGTAAAAATTGTGACGCGATTTATACCATTAAGTTAACGATACAAAAAAATCGTAAGATAATTATTGTTTACATAGTGGAAATCATAGTATAATATTGCAAAATCTATATTTTTAATTTGATTTAAATCGTCGACTATATTAGACTCCCGCATAACACGATAAAAAAAATTGCAGTAGTGTTTCTATAATGCAGTAAATAAATTAGATATTTTCATTTTCTAATTGGAACCATCACATCATGTGATGGTTCCAATAAGAGAATAATTTCCGATTTCGTTTTATTCGTAAACAATGTTTGAAATTTTGATATTTATGTTTAGAATTTATTTATTGTGATTAATGTTTAGATTTTTGATACTTGATTCATGGCTAGCAATCAAGTATCAAAAAATTTATAGCTTGTATACTGATTCAAATAATCCTTATATAATACAAAACATATTCTCTACATCAGGGGTCGGCAACGCGCGGCCCATTGCAAGATTTTGTGCGGCCCACCAAGCAATATAATTTTTATATGATTAAATAAAAATTAGGAAGGCATTTTATTTTTTATTATATTATTATTATTTGTTATATTATGAAATATATTTATTGATTGTTTTATTAAAATTATTTTTTATTGATTGAGAGAATTCGGCTACTATCACCATTGACCAGCGATAAATGATCGGTTGACAAATGTTCACATAGAAGTGACACTAGGATTCGCATTGGAATATTTACTGTATCCCTGGAATTTTTTTTGTTCTCCGATGTCTACAATAATAGTGTGCGGCCCGCTTAAAAATATTTTTTTTGAAAATGGCCCGCCGTCCAGAAAAGGTTGCCGACCCCTGCTGTACAGTACTTACAAAATACTGTAATCTGTTTTCTTACATCTGCATTATCATACTTTTAAATATTAGCATTTCTGGAAAAAATTTCTTATTTTCCTGAATATGCCTTATTTTGGAATGATAAAAGATTGCCAATTAAAATATAAATCATATTCTCTTTAAAGAATTTTATAAAAATTTATTAGAAATTTTTTAGTATTACAAAGAATACTCTGTCTGCATTTTAAAATTAAATTAGAATTAATTGATTTTATTTCAGGGATATCTTCTTGCTAAATTTTTTAAAAATTCATTAATTGAAAAAAGAAACATATCACAAAAATATAAATCACTTAAAAAATGTAAGCTTCAAATTTGAAAAATGCAGGAACAAAGCCAGCATTAATGGCATTAGGTATTTACCAAATTTCATGAAATTCCATTAATTAAATAGTAATTAGTGAAAACTTATATAAGCAGATACTGAATACAACAGATTGATCACAAAAATTGTCTAGTTTTTCACCCAGAAGCCTGAGATTGAATCAGTGGGTCAATTCTTGAAAAATTTATGAGGGGTCTGTCCTAATCAATTGATCCTTGTATTGTCCAACTGGTCCCTCAATGATGAGCAGCTTATGATAGGGTCTAAGTTGGATAATTAGAACCCTATCATAATCATTGAATAATCAATAATAATTACTAATCTGCTATGTAGTAATTATTACTGATTGGAAAATGATATGAAAAATAATAGCAATATAAATTTCTTTCCTCAGAGAATAAGCTAGTCTATATATAATCATACCCAGAATTATGGCTCTTCAGAGCATATTTAAAAAAAAAAAAAAAAAATGCTTTTTTTCAAAATAAGGCTACAGTCCTTTTAGTTATAAATGCAACATATTAGTTATACATATATACATGACAATTGCAGTGCATTATATGCATCTGCAAATGATAAGATAAACAATGCTTTGACTTTTGGACATTTTCGAGTTATGGTATCATTCTGGAATCTTAGATCAGCGTTTCTCAACACTGGTCCGCCGGACCGGTACCGTCCGCGAAGAGCTTATTTTTATATTTAAATATTACTTATTTACTTATCTTATAATAATATTTAGATATAAAGTAAATGACGATAAAAATATTACAATTAACTTATGTAGTAGTTCTTTATATCTAGTAAAATTTTTTGTTAAAAAAACCACCGGTCCGCGAAATATTTTTCACAAATTTTACCGGTCCGCAGGCCAAAAAAGGTTGAGAAACACTGTCTTAGATGATATAACTTTGGGGTATGCCTACACTTAGTTTTCCATCTAAAAAATTATTAGAAGTGATGTCATAGTCCTTAAACCAATAATAACGAAAACGGAAATATGCTTTCTTCTTCGATATGTATTCGCTTTTCATTGGCTGATTGGTTGAAAACCAACGGAAACTATAACACAGTATACTCCCGACTACTCCGTTTAATCGGACTACCCAAAATATTGAAGTAAGAAATTACTGTATTACAATATTTGTAATTTTAACTTGATTCTAATTATGATCGCCAATTATCTAAGCTATGATAAAGAATCTGGGATATTAAAAATCTTTCAGATATCGTATCATACTAACCAGTAAGGTAAATATCCCGGAAGTGATGTTTAATTATCAATGTATCCCCGCGTTAGTACTCGAGAGTATATTATATATTGATAAATCGCTTAACTGATTTAATTATGTCTCATATCCCTATCTCATAACCCAAACTTATTCTTATATCTTAAAAAGATTATCTGCAATGGCTGATGTCCGATTGGTACTTTAAACACTTTCCTTGAGTTAAAGGATATCTCGAAATTTCCTTTATTCCTCTGAACAAAAGCTACTTCCATTATTTATAATCAATATAAGAAAAAATATCTCTTTCAAATAAATCTACGAAATGATCAAGCAGAATTTGCCGCGTGGAAGAACCTGAAACACTGAAAACCCAGAATAGAATAAGTTCCCTACTTCAAAATTTTCATGAAGGGTCTAGACCAGGGGTGGCCAACCTTTTCAGCAAGCGGGCCAAATTTCAGAAATAATATTTCCTGCCGACCCACGCACCTATTTTTTTTTTTTTTTGTTAAAGCAAATAAGCAAGCGTGCTACAGCTTCGACCACATCGTCGCTTCACAGCAGGTCAAACGCTTGCCTGGTCTAATGTAAAAAAAAAAAGGTATATTTATTTTTTTGAAGAAAATAAAACATAACTGAGAATCAAACATATTTATTAGACAATTTAAAAGTGAGACGTCTGACTTTGTTTTGCAGAACTAATTCAGAATTTTTCCAAAAATGCGAGATATTTCAAATTTCTCTTATCTATAATTTAAAAATATATGATACGAACGACTCATGATGCAATGTTCTTTTGGTGGTAGGTACAATAAAGTTGACATTTATGTTCATTTGACCCAGCTACACGGGCAGCAACAGGACTCCCGGCGGACTGCGTATTGGCCACTCCTGGTCTAGACCCAATATTTATCTGTGATCTATACTCCGAATCCATACGATAGGTATAAGTAGCTCATAGTTTGCATTGATTAGCCCGTACTAAGCAATATAAGCCAAAAAAATGTAGGTTATAATCATATTAGTTTTTATGAAATTGTTTACTGTACTGTAGTGTTTAAACAGTCAGGTTAATGAGTTTTTTTCCCATTTATTTGACTTTTTTAAATAATCTAAAATTTCATATGACGAACTAAATCGTCGAAATTCACATCGACAATTTCACATAAAACTTCATTCTAAAACATGGTTTTTCAAACTGCAGGTCGCAACTCTTTAGTGGGTCACGAATAAATAAAATGGGTTACAACAAACAATAAAATTGCACAAAAATGTTTGGAATACAGCTTGTAAAATAAAACCTTTCTGAAAGCAGTTCCTTTGTATCAATATTACTAGCCATAACAAATATGTAGTGGCATTAATCGATAACAAATAAATCAACATCATAATTCACATACTACTACTGCATTTGATTTATCACACATACTGGAAGCCTTTATCACCATGTTTATCATACACGTACCGGATCACAATACAAAATGCGGTTTTGCAATGGGTCGCTGTCAAAAAAAGTTTAGAAAACGCTGTTCTAGAACTAGCATCTTATCTAATGGTCATAGTTGCTTCTTGGATTATATTCGTGAAAAAAATAAGAAAATAGTAGATAGTCTTTTTATTCTATAAATACATTTCACGAGATGAAATAGTCTTTTATTCTATAAATTAATTGTCATTAATTGGTTAAAAATCTTGAAAAAATCAAAATGACAAAAACAGCATGTTGAATTAAACAAAATTCTAATAAAATTTTTCATTTTACATTAAAAATATGTACATTGGAAAACTAGTGATGATAACGCGTCTTCAAAAATAAATACAGAGAAATGTTTTTAATATTTCAAATGAATAATAAACAAAATTGGATAAACCATTAAAAAATAAATATCAAATCACTAGAAAAGATCCCAGCTTTCCGATTTATTTTTAAAAATGTTTACAAAATTGCTAAATTACTTTCACGGTTTGTTTTTATTTTATAAATACAGCATACGTATAAAAATTTTCTTCTTAAAATTATAAAAACTTAATTAGTAATAGTTACTTGAGCGATATTATAGTAAAATTTGTGTTAAACTGTTGAAAATTTCTTCAAAACTGACCAAAAATAATTTTATAAAAACAAATACTGTACAGCAATACGAGCATAAAACCTGTCACGAATCAGTTTTATTTTCTAATAAATTATTGCCTTTTACAAACAAGAAACATTATGTAAATTTCTTTTTTTCAGTATGCAATAAAAAATATATTATTTATAACTAATAAAATATAATATTCGAACGTTGAAAATCGGGAAAATTTTAAAAAACATTATACAAACTTTACCGATTCCAATTTGGGAGCCACATTATTAAACATAAACCTCTGCAATTTCCTTCCGAAACGTGACGAATCTCTCTTCATTTTACAGACTGGAAAATAAACCAGATTCAAACATTTAAGCATAAACCTATTACTGATAAATGCCGACCATTATCAGAAACTAGACCATATAACCAGCTGTACGTAGTCGTAAATAGAATATTTAGAACGTAACACACACAATATTATGCTTGACTGGCTCCTACGCAAATCTCAACATTTGTACCTACAGACAGTATTTTCTACCTTCTTTTGCTGTATCATTAACTTTAGAAAATATCCGATCTGTTTAACTTATTAATGTAAAAACAATCAGAATATTTCATCTATTTGCATATGCTGTATGTCATACAAATGCAATCTATTCGGAAAACGTCATTTTTTAATAGCTATCAGATAATTTAATTGTGCCATAATTTTCTAAATATACTTACTGCGCATTTTAATTTTTAAATATATTTGAAATAAATTCTATTGTATAGGTGAAGCTACATTGTACTTTCTTAAAAGCCTATGACCAGGGACTTTCAGAGAAAATGCGAGGCCTGGAGTAACTAATATTTTTGAGGCACTTAAAATATTGACAAATATATAGTGACAAATGTACAAGAAAAATGTAAACATTTTTATAGAAAACTTCAAATTTTGACAAATGCTGAAGCTTAAACAGTATAAAAATATACAAATATATTTTTTCTAACATATTGAATTATAAATTGAGGCCCGGGACAGTCGCCCCTCTTGCTCTCTCTCTCTGATAGCCACTGCCTATGACAATATTTAATTTTTATAAATATCAGTTTTATAAATTAATTATTAAAATTTAAAAAATACAATATATAAAAATTTAATTTTTAAACAATTTTACAGAACACATTATCTATCAATTACAAATAAAATATTCAAATATAATCAATTTGATTCATCCTATCATTTATACACAAAATTATTATAAAATTTATTTTAGATATAATTTATTGTGTTTTCTTCTAAATAATAACATTTTTGATTTCCTCCATAACTCTGTCAGTTCCATACAATGGAACATCTGTTTGAGCAATACAAATACAAAAAAAATATGAACAGTAGATCATTAAATAGTTTAAACCGAAATAAATAAATGAAAGATATACTGTAATTCCCCCTCAATTTATGAATGCATTTTTACAAACTTTTGTACTAATGAATTATACTAATATACATTAGATCAGTTTTCAATAAAAAAATTATTATTAAAAACACTAGCACATTAAGCAAAGTAACCAAAACTTTATTGCGGTATAGCACTTTCAGACATTATGTACTGTCCCTCATCAATACCGTTCATTATAAGTTTTGCTTATATAAAGTTTTGGTTACTTTGCTTAATGTGCTAGTGTTTTTAATAACTGATTGTCAAAGAAGCAAAGATTGTTTATCTAGTCAATAAAAAAAAAAATTGTTTTTTTTGCTTTTATTTTATGAAGAAATCATTTTATCATTGACTGATTAATTTACCATAAATTAATTTAAAATCAATGATTATATTTGATTCTAGGTAAAAATCTGTTATCTCTAATTCATATTTTAGTAAATTTTTTTTGCATACCTAGTCCTCAAATTGTTTTAGTTAAAAAAAAATCCATTATTCATTGCCAATTTAATAATTATTTTTGTTTTTTTGCTTGTTCTTTTCACTGAGTGTATCAAAGCATATTTTCATATCAAATTTACTACTGTATTCCATTGAGTTTATAAAAAACAAAACTGTTATTTGTTATATGGGAATATACAGGAGCATTTTATCTACTTAATGCATTTTTCAAAATTTTTTACAATTATGATAAAACTATTTAACTTAATAAAATAATGATTACACATAACTAGAATAATCTGCAATCTCTAATATAACAACATATTTTCAATCCATAGTGCAAATTTAAACTAAAAATATTGGAGAAAAACTAAATCTAACAATCCTTTAAATATAAATAAAAGTATAATAATTGATATGTTTATTGTCGCATTAACGTTAAATTCAAAACTCACTTGGTATTTAGTGACTTGAAAATTCAAAATCTAATAACTAGAAATAGGATAGATAAACACCATTACAAATTATTGTATTATAGTTTACATTACAGATAGTCCTTGACTTATGACAACTCAACTTATCACAGACAAAAATTATTGCTAAAAATTCTCTAATTCAACTTTGCCACTAGCATATATATATACATATATCACATTACTTTTGTATACACATTGTAACATCACCATTACTTGGTAAGCAAAGCCTTATTATTATATTTTATTATAACTCTGTCATGTCTAGTAAGAGAAATATTATTACTGATAAAAATTCAAACTGTAAAAAAAGGCAAGAAAAGTTTTGAGTTTAACTTTTTTAAGCTAAATAGAAACCTAATTTATGAAAATATTAAAACATAAAACAAACAAATCAAGAATTAAAAAAGTCCTCGACTTATTTCAGAATTGACTTACAATGGAGACATTGGAAAAGAATCCGATCATAAGTCAAAGACTACCTGTACTACAGTATATTTATATTAATGTTTTTGGATATTTTAATATCAATAGGTAAAATGATAGTGACATTCTGAGAATAAGAATCAATTGAAAATTTTTACTTTGGGATTAATAGGAATTAGTTTTTTCGTGAATTTTCACTTCACGGTGAAAATTCATGTAAGATTTTCAAGATCTCATTATCTTTGTAACTTGAAGGAAATCTAGGTATTCCTTAATTTACTGATTTTAAAAATTGTTAATTAGATGAAAATTTGTAAACTGGAAACTTATTCCCCATTAATTCCAATGTAAAAATTATCATTGGTTCTTGAATATCAGCAAGTCCCACCATTTTACCTATTGATGTCAATGCATTCCAAAAGCATTAACATAGATATATTTATGTATATTATAATATAATAGTTTATGACAACTATTACCTATTTAACATATTTCTTGTCATTCAATGCTAAATTCCTGAACCATTAACTATAGAGAGATTTTCTAATTTAAACCTAATATGGCATTAAACAATTATCCAATTATTGTAATTTTTTTATAATTTCAAAATTATAAAATTTTCATTAAATATTTTTAAATTTATGCAATTCTCAAAACCTCTTGCTAAATTATTTACAAAAATAAATCTAATTTTTAGAAAGTTAGTATTATACAAGAGGACCTTGCTTTAGAGCACTTTTCAATTATATTGATGTTTATTATTTTTGATATTTGCCTTGTTGTTAATGAAATCTTCAATGATGATATGTTCATTGGCATTATTTTTATTATTTTTTACTTTATATATCAATTTTTAGCCTAGTGTTATTTCACACTTAAGTTATATACTATAAATATGTTTCTAGACTTTTTATATGCACTGACAAGTAAAAGAAAAGGCTTTAATTTGCCTTATGTCATAAGGCAAATCAAAGCTTTTTCTTTTACTTTTGAAACTAACCTGCCACATATCAAGGTATGCCTATATTGATTTTTTAATATAATATATATTTTTAATTAAAAATATATTAATTATGAACTTAATACAGTAATTATTTTATTAAAATTAATAAACATAAAATAATTTATTTATTTTAAAGGATTAACATTGGCTAGATTTAGCATATTCTAACAGAAAGACAAAATACCATTATAATTCAAATTTGCATAGTATATAAAACTATAAATTACAGTATAGGAAACTAATACTGTATAGTATATAAGCCTAGAACTAGCACAAACTCCCTTATTGAATAAATTAGTGAAAACTGATTAGTATAATATATATATTTCTTTTAACAATGGAATTTGTTTGACCCTTCAAACAATTTCTGTGATAATCAACAGTAAAGGATTTAAGAATTGAATTTACTGTTAGAAAAAGTTAAATAATTTAAAGACTGAAAATATTTCAATATTAAATTAAATATTTTTTCTTGTTTAAAAATTTATAAAATTTTTTATTGATTAAAAATAAAATGGAAAAAAATGAATCAGCTTAGTTGAACTTATTTTTTGTTATATTAAAAGTATAAAAATAATTCTTAAGATTCATTAATCATTAAATTCACGAACATATATTAGCAAAAAACAAACCTAGATAATTGTCTAGGTAAGTCAAGAAAATTTCAAAAGATAAAAAATCAGAATAAAAATCCACAATGGAAATTTTGCTGAAACTGATGGAAATGGAAAATACTTTGACACAGAAATGCAATTTGATGTCTGAAATCAGCTGAAAATAATTAGCAGGTTTTTATTCATTTACCATAACTCTCAGAGAACGCACAAATTGTTAATCAGAAATATATGGAATCATTATACAGCATTTCCATTTAATATTAACTTATGTATCATAGACCAAATTTACCCATTAAAAAAAATCGATTTGAAGATTTCCGATCATATATTTTGTAAGATTCCTGATAAATGAATACTTCTGGATCCATTTAAATATTACATCCATGTATTTTTAATAACAGAATAGACAAGAAATTGATGTTTGTTAGGAAGAAATGTGGTGGATCCCATAGTTACCAATATAAGCGTTACTGGCACGAATAAATCACAACACAATTGCTTATACTGTATATATTTTCGATCCATTTCTACAGTATTCAATATTTAAATACACATGAAAATATTAATTTAAGATTAGTAAAAAAATGTTTTTAATGACAGAAATAATAAATTGATCTTTATTACGAATAAATATGGTAGATCGCGAAACTGGCGCGACGGCAACGCGCCATAACTCAGATAGCCAATCTTAAAGAAATTTTTAATTGACCAGTATATCGGCTGACCGCTTTTTATATGATTTTTCTTCATTATAAAATTTTTTGACTTATATACGTTTATATACAGTACTATACTTGTGATGTAATATAGATAATCTGCTTGTAAATGTTATACTTGTTCGTGCTTCCTAATAATTTCGACGAGTAAAACGCATACCATGCTGCTTTTTACAAAGCGATTACAGTATTTTTGAGGAGAATATGCATATCTTTCGCGAGATTATCTATTTTATCATTCATATTAATTTTAGCATATTAGTACTACATTTTAATTCTACTTCCTAATCAAACACCACATGCGATTTACATTTTAACTTCATTTTTCATTAAAGATTCATTCCCACGTTTTTTTTTATGTTTTTGGAATTTTCGCATAAACTTTTAACATATTGAACTGCTAAGTTCCACTTTTATCATATATCAAATGGATAAAACTTTGTTATAGTTTAAAATTTTGTAGTACATTTCATTCGATCCAGACCGTCGTTACATATATAAAAAGTTGTTATTATTATGTTAAAACTTCATATGAAAATTGAACAAACATATAGGAAAATCTGCAAATAAATTTTTAATTTAAAATGTACCACTAATATTCTTTGATAAGGTAAGAGTAATCACATATTATATGAACGAAACAATTTCTCCTGCGAAACGTATCGTTTTTATTTAAAGTCCTAATGCAGCGTTTTCCAGTGTGGAACACGCCTTCTTGGGCATCACAAAAAGATCTCGTTGATGCTGATGCAATAGCGAAAATTAATGTTTTTAAAAACGATTCTTAAATAAATGTAAAATATTCTAACATCTGTATATACGAAAAGTTAAGTTTTATATGAAAGAAGCGCACTAGTTACGGTAGTTAGAAAAATTGTTCTCTGGAAAGTACTTCTATATCATTCTTTTTTCTTTTGCATCAATTTATTAAAAAATTATATCAAATTATTAATAAATTAATAATTATTATGTTCAGTCACGACATTTGCATCTTCGAAGTGAATGACATAGGCACGCGACAGTGTGTTAAATATCTCAGGAAGCGTGTGAAACTAAAGCGTTTCAATGTGGCGTCGTACGCTGGTGAGTCAAAGTTGATTCAAACTGTGACTCGATTTTTTATGAATGTTTTCGAGATAGTATCACAATTTACAGGATCATCTAAACATTTTGGAGACGCTTTACATACACTGATATAAAACTGTGATAGCATGATAATAATTATCAAATTGAGTGAAAATAATAAATATGCCCAATAAATTATATTAGTCCTGTACCATATTGATAATAATTATAAAATAACTATGGGCTTACAGATTTATTCATGATGATAGCACTTGTATTAAAGAATCTTCTTTCAATGTTATTTCTTCTAACTAAATTCTTTAGTGTGTCCAGTATTATAGGCCTGACGTGTTGCCTTAACACAGATACAGACTGCATGATGAAACCTTGAACTTTTAAACTGATAAAAACGAAATTATTATTTTATTATCTTATCTTTCGATTAATTTATACGGTATTTAATCACTTTTTGTTAAAGCCTTAACATCTTATTCCTACAATTCGTTTATTCTTGGATCATCACGCTTCCACTTGTCATCAGAGGGCGATATTCGGTTCTAAGTTAAATAAGTAATTTCTTATAAATTTCATAAATATAAAGCGAAATATATTAATACTTCAAAATATTTGAATTTCGTTCAATATAATATAATATTTCTATTTTCCAGATGATAAATTTTAATGCAAAAAAATCTCTATTAATTAATTGTTATTTATGATATAAAATCGTCGGCAGGACCTAGTAATGAATTCTTTCACTTAAAGGACAAGGGTCAATTTCCGAATTCGCCCTTCGGGATGTTTTTATCAGCGTCCGTCATATCATTGATCTTTGTTCTTCAACTACTTAGTCATTATTGTAATTACTGTATTTCATCCAAAAACGTCCTTGATTTCATGACGGTCTCACTGGTGCCGAATGCAATGGGGAAAATTATTTTTTTTTCGAAAACGATTCATATATAAATGTGGAATTATAGGTTTTACATATCCTATTGTAATCAGTGCCGTCCCTAGCATTGGTGTCACTACTTCTCTCTTAATTTTGTATAAAATGTTTGGTTGTTAGAAATTTACATAGCACAACTTCAATCTAATACTACACCCACGTGATTAACTAACATCATCCCTCAGAAGTTTCTCAACAAATAAGAAATGACTATTTTAAAAAGGGCTTACAGTTTTAAAATTGGTAAAAATGTAATTTTTTAACATTCGTTTAAAAACATTGGATATCATCCCACGATGGTGTCACCAGTGCGGGCCACATCCTTCTAGCGATGCCACTGATTATAGTAAACACTTGCATAAGTATTTTATGAAGAGTTACGATGAAGATTTTTTCGAAAGGGGGCATTAATAGATAGCTTGAAAATTTTTATCTTCATGGAAACCTCTATATCAATCTTTTTTCTGCACAAAACTATTATAAAATTATATCAACTTATTAAGGCTAAAAATGTAGCTTTTTTAACATCCATTCACAATTTTCCATTAACATTGACTTCGAATATGGCTTTCCGCTAATATTTTTATCGAAATGGATTTTAGAATATAAAAATAATTCTGAAGTTACAATTGCTTAAAAGTGAATGATTCATATGATTGTCTCAATGTTTTAAGAACTGCTTCCTATCTTTTATTAGGTAAAAATTTTCTTATACGTAATCTGCATATACGCAACGGCTGCTAACATCAGCGGCCCGTCGGCCGGATTGGCCGCGTAGAAACGCTTCGGCTTTCTACTCTGGAGGACCTGGGTTTGAGTCTCCGATTCCACCCCTTGAAAATATTTATCATGGGGTCCGGGCCCGGCCCGTCGATCCCCGTCCTCCACAATCCGGCTGAC
>WUQG02410509.1:0-16309 GCA_011317285.2 Androctonus mauritanicus
GTTGCCATTAACATATTCAAATGCCAGTTTATGTGTGAAAATCAGTGTTGTATGAATACTTTCTACACTCACTGTATGTAGAACAGACCGACAAACGTACAAATATTGCATTCTATAGATCTGCTATATATAATCACCGTAATTATTCACGAAATAATCTTCCTTATACCATATTATTCTCCTATCAAGGTATAGATATAATATCAAGAAAAAATTCTAGTAATTCTTCCATTTTCGTTTTATTAAAGTGTATAATCGCTAGGATATTTATAAAAGAATTTTACTATTATTTTGAAGCTCTATATAAGAATTGGAATTAAAATTAAAATAAAAAAAAGCAAAGAAAATTTGGCAACAACGAATAAAATAAAAAAAGAAGACAGTCAATATCCTAAATGCAGATCAGTGTCCTAATATCGTCACTGTATTATATATATATATATATTGCAGATAATGGTGCAGTAATATCTGTACTAATCGATATAAAAAAAAAATATCATTACTCACTTTTTTAACAATAAAATATTTACTTTGCATGTAAACTGCCTATCTGAGATAAAAATGTATATTTTATTATAATGTAATTTTCAATTTGTTTAATTTAAAATGTATTTTCACGAATGTAAATCACGGCAAAAAAAAAAATTGGATTTATAATACAGTATGAAAAAAAACTAAAATGGTTCAGTAGAAAATGCATCATAAACTTACACGACGATTAAAAACTCTGTTAGAGCCGTGAAGAACATGGCGGAATTTGTATAAATTAAACTTTTTTATTTTTGAACCCAAATTAAATGGCGACTTCTACTTTTATTGTTATTATCACTGATCCTTTTTCCTTATATTTGAATTATTAATACATATATAAGATAATTTATTAATAATTTGTATACTCTTTTATATTTGCAGGGTTTCGAAAATAGAATAGAAATGGCAGAATAACGAAATTAAGTAAGATAAATAAGATATTAACACGCAAAATAGCATATGCAAATGAATGATTTACGTTCCCAGATATAATTGGTAATTCATTTAAGATACAGTTCTTCCTGGTCCCATGACACTTATTATAACAGAATTCTATTGTGCTTTGTTAAAGAATCAATTACTATACTAAAAAAATATTAATATTTTTATTACTATAGGATAATAATAATAAATTCTAATATTTATAATATTAATACTTAATATTTTTTTCTAACTAAAAAATCAGTTATATTAATAAAAATGTTAGTATTTTATTAAGCATAATATTAATATTTTTATTATTATAGAATTAGTATTAGTATAGAATACTAATAAACATTTAAAATACAGTAGAAAACCGTTTATACGTTTCTCGCTTCTACGTTTTTCGCACTTGTACGTTGTGTTTTTGTACACTCTTTGGATTTTGCATATAAAATCATCCCACTTGCGCCTTTTCCATTTATACGTTTTCGCATTTGTGCGCTATTATTTTTATTCCTCCAGAGTTGTTTCGTCGTACTTATACATAAAATCCAAGAAATCTTTGCCAAAGTTTTTCGACAAAGGAACAATTTGTTATACTGTACACTACATTATCTCACTAAATGGAAAGTAGAATGAATACAAAAGTAAAACTTATCCCACCAGTCTCTACCGACTCCAACTCTCCCTTTCACATTTGGGCTCATCCACTTCAGAAGTTTCAGTTTTATACTTTTTGCGTTATTTAAAAAAAAAAATGGTTTTTTGAGCACCTTTTGTAAATAAATGTGTTAATTTGTTATTTTCTGTTGCTTTTCTTTATGTTTTTACACCACCATAGCTACTAAATCGCCTACATTTGTCTTACGTTTTGTCAAACATTGTCGCATGTCAGCATCTCTGTAAGGCAATTAGTTGTGCAGAGAAGTAGTTAAGGCAGTTCTGAAACACATTTAGTCGATTATCTCGGAAATGGTGCATCCTATCGAGGTGCATGAAGAGAGCCTTTTATGTGTAATTTTTAATGCTCTTGAAGAATACAGTCACACATTTTTGGAAATTGCAAAGCATCCATCTTTTTTGAGATAAAAGTCTCCCAGAACCCTCCTATCTCCACACCCACAGTCGCTATCATAACGATCCATATGTCAAGTTATTGCAATCTTCCAACTGTGCCAAATATCAGAAAAAATGAAAAAACCGTTTCCTTTAAATGACACAAAAAGTACAATTTTGGATGCCCCTTCCACATCTTAATAACTCGAAAACAAAGCACTTTAGACGCCCTGTTGACTAGACAAAAATGGCTTCTTTTAAGCCCTTCTACCTCCTCTATAAGTTTGTCCACATCGTTCCGGAACACCCTGTATATTGTTATCAAACAATATGCTACTAGTTTATTATATGTTTGATAACAATATACATTGTTTGAGAATCTTATTAAATGATATTTAGTATAATTGAAAATTATTAAGACTCATTAACTTATTTTTAACTTTTTAAACATTTGGAGCAAGGCTGACTATCAAGTGGTTCACTGTTTTAATTTATATTTGAAATCTATTGCATTTGTAAATTAGGCTATTTTTAATGTTATGGAGCAATAAATTTCACTATAACATTAAAAATCGCAATATACAACTTATAATATAATAAACATAAATGTAATTGTTTTTTCGTGTTCCATATATGCTGTACCGTTTAAAAATCAATACCAGACATGGGATTCACTGAATATGAAAAATGCTATAAAAGATATCAAAACAGGGAAAATAGAATAATTGATGATACTGATATATTTATTTCTTTATTTTTAAACAAAAATAGGCTTGTTTCTATTATCTCTTTTTTTTCAAAACTAGATCAATATTTTTAAACTGGTTTAAATATTAGCAATTAAATTATTATATTTCCATTATATTTTAATTTTAAAAAGTTATTGCAAAATAAATCATGTTTAAAAATTGCTTTTGTGATCCATTTTGTCCCGATCATGGAACAAAGCGGACTATTTGTAAAAAGATTTTTTGAAATATTATTTCCAAATTTAAATTAATGTATTTTTTATTTATCTATCAGGTAAATAAAAAAAAATTCTAAAATTATAGGATTTAATTATAGGTTTAAGCTATTTTAATCACTTTATTTGCTTAAAGTAATTCACTTTTTCCCGATCTCTTCCCTTCTTCAGAAAAAAAAGATAATATATTTAATAATACTTTGATTACTTTTAAATAATAAAAAAATAAAAATAATGGAAGCATTCAAAATAATTTTTCATGATGTGAAGTTATATAGCATTTTTGCACATTGAAGCTAGCGGGATTTTCTCAAGATAATCAGAGTGAAAAATCATAATATAGTTTACAATATTATACAATAACTATATAGAATTCGCAATAAAATGATGTCTCAAGTAGTAGTTCAATAATTTATAGACATAATTATTATTTCATTTCAAATAAATAATAGTTTTAAAGTTTTATCAAACTCATGTTTCTAAAATTTAGATGTACAAATATAACAAATCTGGATTACATAAATTCAAACATTGATACCTTTTAGATAATATTAGAAAAAAATATTATTTAAATGGTAAGATCAATACAATTCACTAGTACGGCTCTATGAATATCAATAATAAAGCAGAGCAGTTGACAAACAGTCCAAGTTTATTGCATCACTTGATATCTACTACCCGAGCCTAATTTTATTATTGTATATTATTTAATCGGTCTACGAAAAATTATGAATAATTAGATAAATGCAATTATTTATTATATTTACTTCATTTTTATTATTTAAATGTGCTCTAGTAAATAATGCAATGAATATGTTATCCATTATGAAATTCATTAGCTCTCTGGAAAAATTAAAAGAAATATTTTCAAAGAAATTCAGTTTAATACATGTCTCATAAATAAATAATTATAAATAAAGTAAGTAATACATGAAATCATTAGCAACGCGAGATTATCGTTGGGATGTTAATTCTAAAATTAGTCACATTACCCAAAATATGGATGCCATAATTGCATTAATAAGGCATCATCTTGACGTAGGGATTTGGTCACAAAATAACATTAATGCATGTGACATCGCCATTATTACGCCAGAATGACTATGACGTGACAATGATGATCTGACAAAAATATACCAATATCTGATGTCAAAATAGTGACGTCATTTTCACTATGACTTTATCATCCAAATTAAGATAGCCCAATTTCTAGAGAATAATGTTTAATAATATACATAGGTAAAAACCCTATCAAATTTATACATCAGTACTTAATCGCATATTTTACTGAAAGTGTCATTGAAATCAGTTTGAGATTCATTTAGTAACACATTTTATGTTGTTTTTTATTGTGCAGTTTTCACCGCTTCTCACTCTGTAAGTACTAAGCAACGGAGCATTCCAGTTCCCACCACAGGCCGCCCAACCTTTAGTGAGATCAACAGTCAGGTAGAGGATGGGTTTCAATGTGCCAGGCCCGAACCCATCCTGAAAAAATCAGGAGTTGTGAACCGAAGAATTGAACTTGGATCCTCCAGGATGGAAGTATCTTTCTTATGTACAAAATGACGATAATAAAATAATAAGATTATGTATTAAAATCTCATACAATGCAAAGAATTTTATAATTTAAAAATATATATCTACATATGGTGTCCCTTAATGGTTGAGACAAAATGAAACCATAACATTTCTTATATCAAAATAATGAAAAAATTCTTATAAATATACGCTCAAAAATTCCATATTTAAGAGAAGTATGAAAATTTTATAATAGTACTTTTCGTAAAGTATAAAATTGCTAATCTTAAAGAAAACTTTTGTTTAATTAACGAAATAAATTTAAAAAAATAAAATTGATATCATAATCCAGAATGGAAAACTGAAGAAAATATTAACCTATATTGTCAATTGTTTTTTAATGTAAGAAATTCATGGTTTCATTTTAGCCTAATCATTAAGGAATACCCTGTATATAAAGCGATTGTCTTGCTATTTATTTGTTTTCTATACATTACCATTTAAAGTCACATTTCAAAACTCGACCCGATAGATTCAAAAGACTTATCGGGTCAAGTTTTGAAATGTGATTTGCTATGAACCCTATAAGTAACATAGACTACCTTTAGTCAAAGTCGCCCCAGAGATTGGGACATCTTTGTATTATGAAGAAAATACCTATTTAATCATCCAAACTTATGTTCAAATTTGAGTATTACTGGATTTTCTATTAAATAAGAAAATTTAAACTTGTAATATAATCCTCTAAAATAGGAATTTGAGATGGATCATGAGTCATAAACACAAAGCCATTGGCAATGCGAGATTATCGTTGAAATATTAATTTTAAAATTAGTCACATGATGCCAAATATGACACTATAATTGCATTAATAGAGCATCATCTTGACGAAGTAGGGATTTCATCACAAAATAACATTAATGCATATGACACCGCCATTATTACATCAGAATGACTATGATGCGACAATGATGATGTCACAAAAATATGTCAAAATCTGATGTCAAAACAGTGACATCATATTCACTATGACTTCATCATTTGAACTCAATATATTAATATGGGTTTCTAGGAAAAAATAAATTAAAATGCTTACATTTTAACAAGTTTGTACGATCGTGTGTATTATTTTGCTGGTCATATATATATATATATATTTCCAAATATTAAAAATTGAATTCTCACTTAATGCTAAAATCTTAATCATGTTAAATAATACAAATATTTACGATAATTTCGTCTAGATAAATTTTAATTTTTAATACTTCTTTATAAACATACATCATAAATATATCTACAATACATTTAATACAATATCATTACAAACTATGTACACATACTCCTGTCAGATATCTTAACACGAAGAAGACACTAGATATTTCAGCAGTATAAAAAAGCACCAATAAAAGTCTATACTTTTGTTTCTTCAAGGAAAGATCAATCATCTGCTATTAACAGCAGTCATATAAAAACATTTTAAATTTCTTAAACGTAACTAATAGGAAAACACAAAAATATTCTCAAGCTGTCTTACTCCAAAGAAACTGATGTCAAAACTGGAGGAATTTCTCTTGAAGGGCGGCGATCCAGGATGGGCAAATACGGATTAAGTTTAACAGGAACAGCAATGTAAATAAACAGCAATGAGGATTCCGTATTGCGAAGATGATCGACATAGATATTCTTATTGTTAAAGAAATCTTCCCTCTGCATCCCACTTCTCAAGCTGGAGGGAGATCCATGACAATCGTCATGACAACTGGAAGCACAAACTTTTTGGGAAAAGCCATAATGACATCAAGATGTTTGGAGTTGTAGGAGCTGATAGATTACCTGAAATAACTATTGCACTTAGTCAAAAATATAAAATTTATCCCAAAATGAATTTTATACAAGTTTTATCCTAGTGGCAAAATATTATGATATCACTTAGTCATTTAGAATTTATAATTAGAGCATCCAGAACATCGTATCAAAATTTAGACACTATTTGCAATTGAAAAATATTTTTATAATTTTAAAATTTAGTTAAGAAACTAAAATAAGTAATGACTAAAATTATATACAGTAGGACTGCATTATAAATTTCAGGATTAAAATTAAAATTACATATATTAAAATTTTATTGCAATTTAAGATCAAAAATTATTTATATATAAATATTTTATCCACAATATCTATATGGATTTCTAGTTTAAAATAAATTTCAATATCCAAGTTGTAGTAGTAGGCTACTGTAATTTAGGCTTTTGTATAAATAAATTATGTATTAATTAATTAAAGCTACTAATATTTAAGAAAATTTAAGGATACTCTAGGCCTATTTAATTTTATGATAATTTTTAGTCTAGATTCTGAAGGAAAAGGAGGTTTTATAAGATCACCTTCATGTATGATGTCTGTCCACAACTAATAACTTTTGACCTAATTAATAGATTTTTATGAAATTTTATAATAACGTTCTGCCATGAAAAATCACCTCTAAGCCGTATCGTTTTATCCTATAAGATGGTTTAATCTTACAGGATTGCATCTGATTTTTGTGAAAATGTTATTTTATATAATTGACAATAGATAGCGCTAAGTGTTAGCACTGCAGGAATAACACAGCGCCATCTATTATCAATGTCAATATATTTGAATATAATATAATTATAATCATTCTAAAATAAAGAATACTTTCGGAATGTAGGCGAATTTAGATTTTCGAAACTGTTTTAACCATATTCCAGGGTATTAGAAGCTGTCAGCATCATCAATATTCACGAAAATGAATTTTTTTCATTAATATTGATAATGGTCTCTATAAGTTATTAATTTGCATACTTCTGTTTCGTTTTTTCATGTCATTTTGTACTGGCATGAAAAATTAATGTAATTTATATTATCGGATTCGAATTATGTTTTTCTTAGAATTGTATTAAACCAAATTATGTTGATTTGACGCCTTGAAATTTATTCATGATGCGATTCATTTTATAATATGCTCTTCAGATATCCTTTCGTATATATTTTTCCCTGTGTAAAATTATAGTTCTGTTTTTAATTATATAGCTTTCTGTGCACTAATGATATTTTGATTAATTGACATATTTCAGTCAAGTAGAAATTTCATGCTCTTTATTCCATTGTAAGCATTTTGGCTAGATCTTACTTTGCCTTAAATATGCAATGAATTGCATATAGCAGCTCAAATATTTCAAACGGATCGATAAATCCTTGCATATATGTTAATTTTCAACTATAATTATAATCGGTGATAGGTATAATTAAAAAAAAAATTTAAAGTCTTTTCTAATCTCTCGAAAATATTTTTTTTTACGTATCTGAGTTGTTTCATGTTAAATCCTGTATTGAGATGTCTTTTGTTAAATATTTAGAGATCAGATTGTTGTTTTTAAGTTAATTATGTACTGTATATATTTTACTTTAGGGTTGAAAGTATTGTAGTTTAAGCTAAATTTTGAACTTAAATTCTTTCTTATCAATCTGTATCCATACTTAATATAATATCTACAAATATAACTCTAATAATATAACGACAATATATATATATATCTAACATATCTCATAAATTAACCTGAATTTTTAAATTTGATTTCTACTGCTTTCAAAATAAATGACTCCTTTTTCATTCTAATATTTTCATTAATATTTTTGAATAATCAATTTTAATGATATTTTTATTTAAGGTAATTATTTATGAATAATACTTCAATATTTATGATGATTTTTAAACTATATTTTGATATTTTAGCTTACTTTCCGAAGAATAGTTGAGGCATTTAATAAGATTACAATACTGATATTTGTCTCTGTAACTAACAACTTTTGGACTTTGAAGTTTAATAGTGATGTTTTGCCATTAAAGGTAACCTCGATGCCGCATCATTTAACTTTCTAGCTTTAAACATTTAAAGATGGCAAACGTTCAAACATTTGAAATATTCTCTTAATATAGTTCTTAAAGTATTTATTCGATTTTTATGAAATTTGGCAAAAGGATCAAAACTTTGAAAGTTGATGACTTTAACATATCAACTAATCTTTCATTTTTAAGCGTTTAAAATAGCTGGTATTCAAATTTCTAAGATTTCTTTCTTATTTTTGTTAAAATGGAGATCGGAATTAATAACATTCCTCTCATATACCGTATTACTATTATATCATCTACATATCTTCGAGAAAAGGATTCTTAATTATGGTGTTAACTATGCTTATCATGAACATTTTGCATCGGTTGCATTCAAATATATTTATTCATCATATACTTATTTATTTAAGATCTTTCTATACCCATGGGAAAAGTAGAGATTTTCTGGGGATGCAAATTTTTTTTTTGATAATATTTCGATCGAAAAACAAAGAAGTATAGACAGACTACTATAATAATAATAGTAATAATATATGCAATATAGCCTAGATATTTTGTAATATCTATATTTTATTAATTAAACAAACTGCAGTTCACAGATAACAATTAAAATCCATACGAAGTTACAAATAAAATTTGGATAATTCTTGAGATATAATATCGATGGTTTACGAAGGGATGGAAACTCAAGAGGACGGAATAAATAATATGAAATCTATTGACAGCTATTATTAGCTTATAATTAATTATGCACATAAGATTCCCGACATATGAAAACATTAAAATGTTGCTATAAAAATAATTTTTCAGACAAAAACATGAAAATTGTTCGCGAAAGTAATTATATCTTATATGAGAAAATAATATAAGTGAAATCGGAAATTATGTTATTGACTAACATATCGAAATTTCACATTTCAGTTTTATGTGAAAATGGTTTAAATACATATTAAAATAACTTTTACCATATCAGTGACTATAAGACGACTCATCCTTTTTTATATTTAATTTTTATCTTAAATTGTTCTCAAACATATGAATTAAAAATGCCATCACGGATATTAAACAAGAAGAATATTTTATTTTTTAATTTGTAAAATTAGAAACTCCGTTACAACCGTCTGCTCCGTTGAGAACCATTGAAAATCAATGGTTCTCAACGGAGCAGACGGTAGCAAAATTATAGGTAATTTTGTAGTAATGCAAATTTTAGCCTTTTAAGCAATATTTTTATCGCCAATGGCTACTTACAATAAGTTATAGACATCAATGATTATAGACCACAGTAATCTGCCGAAAGCAGTTTAAAAATATTCTATTCTAAACAAGAGAATGTTTTTAATGCAAATTTTTATATAGTATGATACTTATTAAAAATTCCTATTGGATAGTAATTATTAAAAAAATTTAGAAGGAATTTTTCTATACTAAAATTCCATTTTGTCAAATACTATATGGCAGTGGCAAACTAAACGGCCGACTTTTCTCCATTTTTAACTCTCTACAGAAAAATTATTCAAAAAGACAGTTAAAAAATGGAAACAAAAGAATGAGGTGCCTATGATTAGCATACAACGATCATCTTAAGGTGCAAACCTGGTGCCAAAATAAACATTCTCGCAATAAATTGTTTTCAAAAGTATAATTTCAAAATATTAATTAACCAATATTTTGAAATTATGCTTTATAAAATGTTAAAAAAACTCAAAATAGTCGGTAATAAACACTTTATAAAGTTAGATATACTTAACGTATTAGCGTATTAACTTATTATAAAAACTGAAACTTTTATCAAAGAACATCGTCTTATAATCGGATACTTATATCCGAGGCTTGTATATAAAGCGTCCCTTATTTTTACATTCTTTGAAAACATTCAAGGAATGTTTAAAATTTTTATATTTTCACTAATATGTATTATCCCTTCTAAAAGAATGGCGAATTATAGAATTATAGATGAATTGAAATATTTTTTTTTAGTATAAATTGCACTTACCATTGTTGTGTTTTATTGTCAGTACTAATGGTAATTGTAGTATAACCAATAAAAATATTCATATAAAGAAATTATCTTTTAAGATAAATCTGTAAAAAAATAAATGGAATATATATATATTTCAATATTTTAATAGCAAAAATTTTAAATAAAATATTATCAGTTTAATATTAATATTTTCTTTAATCTGTGAGATTTATATACTTATCACTCAACTAATTTTAACCTATTTTAAAATACATTTTTTTTATAAAAATAAAATGGAACCAATCTATTAATTCCATAAATATATTTCTCATCTGAATCAAATTGAATTTTGAGTGGATACAACGATTTTAACAAATAAAAATTTTGACGAAATAACTCCAAGAACATATCCAAGAATCTAGAGGCCATTTAAAAGAATATGTAATTTTATTTTGAAATTAATTTTTTAATTATTTCAATAAATTTATAAAATTCAATATTATCGAATAAAATATAATTCGGAATCAATAAATCGAACAGTATTAAATTCTATTGATATTCGCTGCTTTAAATGCAGAAATAAAATAAAATAAAAAAATTATCATCAATAAAACAATTTGGAACATATTTTTTCGAGATAAAAATTTAAATATTATTTTTTTACAAATTTTGAATGAAATTGTCTCTTTATTTATACGTCATGCTCAAGTATTCTTCCATTTTCGTGCTCAATTATTGAAAATTTTTAATTGTTTTTTTTTTACCATAGTAAGATCTGTTCTATTCATAAGATTGTTATTTTCTTGTAGATATCAAATTCAGTAGACATAATTTAGATAACAGTTTAAAAACTATTTTAAAATTTAATGAGTCTGACATTCTCATTATAATCTTCTTATTCATTTTTATCGACGTTAATGTAGATTAATTAATTCGTCTTATAATATTTTTATACGTTCATTATCGAAAAGTAAAAATACATTTTATATATAGCCTATATATATATATATGGATGGGTAGTTCGATTCACCATCTATCAACTTTTATCCGCTTGACCTCATTGGGATGGATCTAGTTAAACAAAAATCGAAATCTGTCAATGCCAGACAACAATAATAGATCTATACTTTAAAGTCGAATCACACTAAATAATTCTCAGCGTTAGAATCATATAACACGTAAATAAAGTAAAAAAAAAAAAAAAATTATATTCTTTAATAATTTCGTTTATAGGCTCTAGATTCAATTAAATCGTAAAACTATAAGAGTTCATTAAAATTTTTTGTTTACGTTCACTCGATCGCAAAGTTTGACATAAAACTATCATTCATTAATATACAGCAATGTCGTTTTTAGTATATCCTTCATTCTTGTTCGCATATAAAATAATATAATCAAAATAATTATCAAACCTTGTCTAAAAGGCCTATAACCTTCGCTGGACAAACTACTTGGCCTGCCTTCGCTACCTGCAGATTGGCTGGAACCGGAATTGTCTTGTCTATCAGTGCAAGGCACTTGCCTAGAAATTCTAGCATCGGCTAATATATAAAATAATTCATTCATTTTCAATATATGAAAATTATTTTACTCAAAAATATGATATCATTTAATAAATTCATATTGTATATATATATATTTTTTTTTCTTTCAATTCTCTTACCTGACGTCATAAGCGGAAAATTTGCTACGATTCTTGGAGGGCTTCTTTTTACTGTTGCATAATGACCGTCGCTTTTTCCCTGGAAAAAAAAAGGCATATTTTGCAATATTTCATAAGAAAATTATTATGTGTTAATTAGAGCCATTATTATGTGTTAATTAGAGCGTTAACAAATAATTATTTTTATACTATTTTGAATCTGCTATTTACAAAATAATTCTCTAAATTTTTTACTCAAACAAAAAAAAAAAAAAATTTGTTGACTAAAGTTTGATATTCCTGTAATTTTACGCTCAACTAAACATATAGGCATCTAAGTACTCAAAAATATAATATTATTTCTGAAATAATTTTATAAAAAAAACAAATAAAATTTGAATTAAAATCGTTATTAAGTATATATCATAATTTATATAAGTTAAATATAATTTTATAGCTGCGTTTATATGCTATTTAATTAATTTCTAGCGTAATACTCATAAATAAGTATAAATATATATAAGAATTTTCAAGAATAGTGAGAGAAACTCATTTTTGCTTTTCAAAGGAAAGTGCAAAGTAAAAATGAGTTCTCTCACTATTCTTGGATTCTCTATGTTAGTATATATGTGTATCCCTTGCTAATACTTTTTGAATTATTAGATTTTCATGAAATTCTTGCAACGGCTAATATATATAAACATATAGGCCTAAGTACTCAAAAAATTGGTTGAAGATATATTAAGAGATTATCATCTCAGAAGTTTGAAAGTTCGTAATTTAAATTGATGCTACAGGATTTAAAGATGTGGCGAAGAGGTAATATTCAATAAGAGGCTGTTCCCTATTGATTTTCATGAAATTCAATGGAGAAGAATCTCTTATTGAATAGGACCTCTTCGCCACATCTTTAAATCCTGTAGTATCAACTTAAATTATGAGCTTTCCAACTTCCGAGATGATAATCTTCAACCAGTTTTTAAACTTTTACTAAACTTATCAGAAAAGTGAAGCCATTCTTGTAGTAGTAATAATAATAGTAGGAGGGAAGGGAGGCCTTAAACAGCCCTAGCACCACGTCTACCCAGTGATCTATTGTACTCCTCTGACAGGATCGTCCCATAAAAAGCCCTGTTTCACACACAAAAGACAGTATCTTCTTCAATGGAACTGTAAAAAGATCTTTCGGTGTAGGAAAATGCAACCCTAGAAGATCATATATTAACTTTAGAAGGGCCATACATTCACATAAAATGTGAAGAGGAGTTTCATCTCCCCGACATCTGCAATTGGGAATATCAACATTCTCAATTCGGTGAAGATGTCTCTTAAATCAAGCCATAGAACCATTTAAAAATGGCGGAATTCAAATTTGAAAGGATGCTGCTTAATAACTATTGAAATATTTGATAAATTTCTATAAAATTCAATATATAGATTATGCCACCGAAAATGATTTTTATGACATGTTTTAATCGCCTACCTTTTATAATTCCAACATAGTGAACAGATTCGAAAAGTAAGCGATTAATTCTTTCCAAATCTATTTGTTTCAACTTCGAAACATTTTTAACTCGATGATTAAATCACATTCTATTTTTCATCCTATTTTTTACGCTCAGGAACGAATTAAGTTCGATTTACGAACTTAATTCGTTCCTGTGCGCGGTTCGTAACTCGAGATTCTTAAATTCGTTGGTATCTTGAAACCCAATTCTTCATTTTATCTTATGGGAAATTAATTAATCCGTTCCCACATTTAGAAATTTTGAAAACAATAAAAAAAAATATGAATTTGTGTATAATTATTATTTTTATTTTTGAAATCTTTGGTTTTACATGCTTTATACAAAAATTATCTTCCATTAAATTAAAAAAAATCAATTTTCTTGTGACGGGTTTTGTAATTCGGTTTTTGATTTGTCTTCATCAGTTGAATTTTTTTCTGTCTCTTAAGCTTTAACTGGCCTGGCGAGTTAAAAATTAGTTAACAAAGAATTCCATATAATCAGTAATTATTATGTAGATCTTTAACATTATCAAGAATAAGCGGTCTTTATCACATTAACAGTTACATATGCATATTTCAAAAAATAATTTGAGATATTTTTATATGAAACTCATAGAAAATATTTTACAAATATAATATTAAAAAGCATCACGGTTCGTATCTCAAGAATAAGTTCGTATCTAGAGATTAAAAAGGAATATGAAAAAAATTCGTATATAGAACGGTTCGTAAGTCACTGTATTTCAATTTTTACTGAAATTTCCATATTTTCAGATAACTTTCGGAAACACGCACAGAATATGAATTTAATTTTCTTAAAATATTGCAAATTTTATTTATGTTCACTCTTGAATCTTAATGTTAAGAATTCACGTTTTAAACAAATAATTATTTAAGCATTTTTTTAATATTAATTACTTAAAAACGAAAAAAATATCTGAATTAATTTTAGCCATACAGGTGCCATTCTTTCATAACGCTTTCAATAACGATATAACCGATACTGGATGACAGCACTACCAGAAAAAATCAATAACGAAATACCATAAATTCGATACTAGCATCGAATTTATGGTATTCGCATTTGTTTCAATTTTTGGCCAATATAAATTTTAATATATCCATTTATTCTAAATTCCTCTAAGAATAAATTTCAGACAAAACAGTTTTTCTTTTTTCTGAGAAGTTATATTCGTGAATTATGATACAGTTATTTATGTAGAGAGTATACGGATTTGCATGATATAGGTAAGTGAAACGAATGACTATAAATGTATATATTGTATTTGTAAATATAAATAATAGGAAAAAACATTAGGATATGTTTATTGTTGAGGTTTACCAAAAAAAAAGTTATATTTCTCTTCTTTAATTTATTCCGCCCATAGTCGGATGTATCTGACACTGGTAGTCTTTCTTTCCAGGCCAACGGATGTGTGCAATTCTGCTTTAAAACAGATTCCAGCAAGGGATGGCGCCATACCATTGGCCTACTGCCAAAAATAAAGACCAGGTAAAGTTCGACGTTAATAAGATATGATGGAAGAATCACAAATTATTTTGCAAAATAATTTAATATTTTTTAAGGGATTGAAAAATTCCTTCCATTTACTTTAATACAATTCTATCCTATTAAAATATTCCATTGATCTATAGTGATCCCTCGAGTATGGAATATCTCAGAGCATTCTCTTCAGAGGAATTGCTTGTTACAAAAATTCGTTCATTGTTGGACTACAGTATTGATAATTTAAATTTTTAATGGTATATTTTCTTTAAATACAAAATAACATAAGATTATTTAATGGAATTATTTATCTTATATAATTTTTTTTTATATTTGCATATCTATTGCATTTTCGTTGTTTAGTTTTATTGTTTTAGTAACATAAAAAATTAAAAAAAAAATATTTGGCATTTAATTTGAAACGACTGACAATGTATTTCGATAAAAGATTTCACCAATGCTAGTAGATACTGAAGTTATCAAATTCCGTATTGTTTCAAATACTGAAATTGCTGAAACTTAATGCTGAATGTTTGTTATCTATTTTTGTTACAGACCATATAATAATATGATTTGTAACAAATATAATTTGTAACAACTAAGCATTCATTTATATATATATATATATAAATGAATGCTGAATGCTTAGTCGTTAAAATCATTCACACACACACACACACACACACACACATATATATATATATATATATAAATGGTTAGCTGTTCTCTATAAATTCGTATACACTTTACACTTTGATCTATCAGGACCAAAGTTACTTTTTTATGACTCAACGCTTAATACAGGATATACTGGATCAAAATCACTCTAGAAGCTAGGACATTTTGGGATAGCGACGAAAATATTTGTTTAATACTTTAGAATTTTGTTTAAATTTTGAGTGTTGTTATAAGCTTTTTCTCCAGATTGAAAATAGTAATTCTAGGAAAATTATTAGCCCTAAATATGAAGTAATCGAATATGAGAGAATACTTTTGAGATATTAATTCTGGGATCGATTATAGCGTCTCAAAGATGAAGTCGTCGTCGTATTGATAGAATTGTGACCTAACAGTGGGCGATGTCACAAAATAGCATCAGTTTATAACATTGATATGATGTAACAATGGTAGTATCACAAATATATACGCATGTATGAAGTCACGATGACTTAACAATTGATAAGGTTGTTGTCTTATATATATATGTATAAGACAGCCCTAATTTCATTTTCCCTATAACATTTTATTTCATTCATTTCTAACTTCATTTTATAAGATAGCATAATTCTCTCTCTCTATATATATATATATATATATA
>WUQG02410520.1:0-16307 GCA_011317285.2 Androctonus mauritanicus
ACGGGACTAACAAAAAACTTCGATATACGGAGAATTTCAATATATAGAAGTTCGATATATGGAGGTCCGACTGTATAATCTAAACATCAAAGTACACATATACTTAAATTATACTATATGCTTTTAATAATAAATATAATTATTATTAATAATTTATAATCAACACAAACTAATAAATTAATTTAGAATTATATAATTCAATTTACAAAATAATATATTTTAGCACTATTTCTTCATATTTAAATATAGTGCAAAAGTTATACATCTCTCCTTAATTTAGGCACCACTGCCAGGCACTGCTAATTGCTGGCAGGTCTACTCTATTAATTGGTTTGATATTATTTTTTCTGTTTTTTGTAAATGGTTAAAATCTCTGCAATCCTACCTCTTTTTGGATTAATTTCTGTTCATAACAATTTAGCTTCATTCCATCATATCCAATTCATTCATTTGTGCTTTCTGTGCTAGAGTTGTTGTTATTGAGTCACTTTCAATATCATATTTGTGTTCTGGTAATCTTTTACAAAGCAATTTTATTGTATACCCTATATAAGTGGGCTGTTTATTTGTATCATCATCATAAAATGGGATTTCATATACTCCTGGTAGAACATACAGATTTAATCTATCTTTATCATTGTGGATTTTATTAAAAAGAGTGTTTATTCTATTAAACGTAATCTTACAGCCAATAGTTTTCTATTTTTCTTCTAAATTAGAGGATGACATCATTTATGTCTAGTATGCAAGTTTCTCATCTTTTTTCTTGTTATTCATATTCAGTGAAGCCCAATTTTTACAAACTTTATGCCAAAATCGTAATATAATTTTGCTGTTATAACTATGTTTAATTGCTTGAAATATTATCCATTCCAGTTCTTCATTTACATTGGCTTGGGAGTAGTAGTGTGTTTTAATCCTTCTTAAAAGAGCACAAAAGACAGTCATTTTGTAATATCACAGTTCTTTAGCATTGACACTAAAAAATAAGATTTTATATGTCTGTTTTCTGTATACACCCAAACTATCTTTATCCTTATGTCTAAGTATTATATTTTGTATTCATCAGTCTTTTGCTTAGGAAGAAGCAACCCTAACATTGGATCTGACATTTCCTTTTCAAGGTCAAATATGTAATTACTACCTTCTATTATTACTAGAACATCATCTATATAATGCTTATATAATTTCATATGTTCTAAGATAGCTGGTAAAACATTTTGCTTTTGATCTAATCACTAATTCAGCAATAATTCCAGCAAGAAGGATGTTAATCAGTACATCTCTTTATTGCATGTAAAACTTGTTTTTAAATTGGAAATATAAATGATGTAAAAGTAGATGGCATATATCTCTTAGCAGCATTGGATCACATTACTTCTTTGCTTAAATGTTGCAAGAAGAAACAGTATCATTCAACACACAATGGATTTAATTTAATAGATGGATAGAGTGATTTAAAATCAAAAACTTCCAATATCTCTTCTGATAATAGACCAATTTCTAATAATTTATCTATCAACTGTTTTGTAGATTATTGGGGGAAAGAAAGAAATTTTTTTTATTTCTATCCAATTTAATGAATCTAACCAAAAAAAGTACATTGAAAATTTTTTCCATTTCAAACTATTATTGTATAAGGTTATGTTACATTTCTCATGCATTTCAGATACATTTTGAAACTGTATAACTCATATCAAAATAATGGAAACCTAAAATATGTACATTTACCTTCAAAAAACAAATTGCCTCCAAACTTGAACTCTTCCAAGGTAATTTTTTCAATAACCATTTTTAAACTAAACAATGTAACATCCTGTGTTAATAACTGTATAATAGTAACTGATGTAAAAAAACTAATAGTAATTTTTGTTCTCAATTTCTCAGTAAACAGACTGATGAGGGCTGATCCAGCCAAAATGCATCTTCATCAGAGAAGTTGAGCAAAAAATGCAAAAATAAAATCTTTCTTATCTGGTTTTCTGGTCTCATTAATCTTTTCTTCCACTGCACTTGTTGAATGTTCATAATTTTCCACTCTGTTTACTTAGGAGTTTAAAGCGTTTTCCCTATTTTAATTTTCTTTTAAATCAGAAAATTATTTAAAATATTTTTAACTATATTTATATTAAATTATAATAAAAGGATTATTTTTATATACGAACCATGTCCACACTTGTCCTGATTTTGTAAGTGCAAGTGAAAACTGAGCACCGCATTCAATTTGGCAAACTCCTTGACCATTTAATCTTTCAATATTATGTGGTACATTGCATCCTTCACTACCTCCTCGTCCTAATTTACCAAAATCTCCATCACCCCATGAAAATACCATTCCATCATCTGTTAATGCTAATGTTTGGGCATCTCTACTTCCACATGCCACTTGTACAACTCTTAATCCAGTAAGTGCAGTTACCTAATAATGTAAAATAATCATTATTTATTTTATAATATAATATGGAGAATTTTAGAGTTATAGTGAAACTTGTCTGAAAGAAGTATCCTATGGAACTGCATTGTAACATTTAATAAATTGTTTATATATAAAACAGTAATATAAAAACCAATAGAATTATTTAATTGGTTATAATTTATTATCCTTCTTCCTAATATAATAAGTAACATAGAAATAATAATTTACACAGGAAAAAGTTTATTTCTAAATATTAATATTTTCAGAATTCCAAAAGACATTTCTGTTATACAATACAAATAAAAAAATACTGTCTTTAATTATAAATAAAAGCATTAAATAAAGAAACAAAAACTTAAAAATTCAAAATTAAAAAGATAATACAAAACAATAAACTGTGGAAAAAAACTACAGCTAATTCTCAATTTCTGATGGGATCTGGGTTTGAGATCTGAGGTTATAAGTTGATGCAATTGGAAGTTGGAAATATCCTAAATTTATGAAATGCCCATTAACAATATTTATTGTGACACAATAAATTATCATAATAAACTTAATGAACATATATTTAAAAAACTAGATACAAAGAGGATGATGTTAGTTCATTAGATAATTGTGTATGGACTATAAAAATGTTAATTACATTGACCAATTATAAAAATTATTAATTATATCAACAGACCTTCCATGTTTGAAGTCCTAAATTGTCCATTATTAATCAACAATGTAGAGTTAAAAAGAATTTATAAAATTTGAACTTTGTCCTCACTATGACACTTGTTGACATCTATTTATTTTTATTAACACATTAATGCCCAGTCCCATATGGTATACCAGTTGTTAAAAATTCTCTCTGCTGCCCAGTGGCATACATAGAGTTGCTACCTTGAGTCAGCGCAATCTTAAAAGTTTGAGTTTTCTCACAAATAAACAGATGACTGAATTTCAAGCTTTTTCTTAAATAACTCAAGCTTCACTCTTTTAAAAGTCTTTTAAATTATTCCTTTAAGAGACTTTTTAAAATAATAAAATATTATTTACTGAAAAACAGAAAATTATTTCATGAAACACAAATGACAAATTAATGATTATGGAATAATAAAATCCTTTCCATAGGATTTACTATTTAATTTTATTAAATTAAAAAGCTTTGTTCTATTGTAATTTTAAAAACAATCATGTAACAATTACATCTATTATATATTAAATAAACCTGCATGATATCAAATCAATTTTCCAATACAATATTTGAAATCAGCTATTCTAGAAGTACAAAAAAAAAAAAAATTATTGTTCATAAAATTCTGTACAGTACACAGTCAAATGTGCTTATTTGCAACCTTGTGATAGATGAAGATCAATTTGCAATTTTTGTAATTATATGAAGCACATTTTTATAGTGCTCTTTTATTTTACTACCAAATGTTTATGGCATTTTAATTGTTTTATTTTAATCATTTAAATCTTATTAGAAAGAATTTTAATTATTATGGACTTTCTTATCAAATAGGGCAGATAGTGGTATTTTATTCAAATATAATAAAATAATGTATGGTTTTTCATTTACATGTTTTCACTTCATTTCACATAAGTTATGGTCTTTTACATTATTTTTGATGATTAACTTTTTACAGTTTCATTTTTTAATGAAATTAATGATGGTATTATTTATTATTTTGTGTGGTTTTATTATATACACTTTAAAATTTAACTTACAATAACCAATAATATTCATAATATTGGTGCCTTTTTTATCAATGTCTATTTTCACACAACTCTTACTTTTATGATCATTGTATTTGATGCAATTTGGTCAGGTGATCAAAATAACCTAAAATAAAAATAAAGCACAAACTTCTGTAGAACGTATATTTTTAATACAATCAATCTAATTTCAACCAATCTGGTAAATTTTCTCTGGTGCTACTGGAATTCAGTTAATAACTTACCAGTTTTTATCATCATTTACTGTAATAGCATAACTATCAATTCTTTGTTATAATAGAATCTAATATTGACATTATAATTGATAATTCTTTCTCTTTTATTTAATAGTCTAATGTGCTACAGTTTTTGCATAACTAATTTTAAATCATTGTATTTAAATTGTACTTAAATTGTTTTTATTTGAATAGTTTAATCTGTATTGTATAAAAATGAGTATTAAACCATTATATGAACAAAAAATATTGCTTACATATATTATGCTTATGCTTTTTTATTTTAGTACCTGTTTAGGTTTGAGTTGAGTTAAATTATCTCCGTGACCAAGCCGTCCATATTCTCCAAGACCCCAGGTATATAATTCGCCATTAGATGAAACAGCAGCACTATGTGAACTACCACAAGCAATATTTCGAATTCTTTTAGATTTAAGAGCTTCAATCAAACGAGGATGATCATAGTTTCTATAAGAAATCAAAATTATTATTACAGTTTGTTTAAAATTTATTCATAATAGTTCATTATATTAATAAAATAACATCTCTAATTAAATTAAATATTTTATAATGGTTATAAAATCAGTTTATCTGCTTTTATAATCAGTAAGTCATATATAAGCTCTAAAAATTGGGAAACTTTTTTTCATATATTAAGAAATAGTTTCTAAATGCAATATTGGTTACATATTTTCATATATGACCACTTATTGATTTTATTATGTTTATTCAATTATAAAATAATGAGTTTTCCAGTAAAGTCGAAATATTATATAATATTTATTTTATACATTAGATTTAATTACTATGTCCATCCATTTCATTATAAAACAGTCAAAAATAATAAATTGATGATTATTTTAATTTGTAATTATATTTCAGATAAAAAACAAATCACAACATTACAAGACTGCAAAATAAAAAAGTTTGTCATTATACATTTCAGATATTTAATTAAATTGTGACAATAAAATATAAATTTAATAAATATTAAATATTATCAATTCAGATAAATAAATAAAATTCAATTAAACAGAACAATAATTTTAATAAGCAGCAATAGGTTTGGATTGCCTTATACAATAGTCACTGACAACAGATTAGATTTGAAAACTTTTTACAATTGAATGACATAAACTATAAGATTAAAGCATTATCATCTTGCAACAAATGGTCAAGCAGAGCAATATCTGCAATCAATTCAAACAAGCCTGAAAGCTATGAAAGATGAACCAAATAATTTGAAGTTTAAATTATGCAGATTTTTAATGCAATATTAGAAAACACCAAATATGGCAATAAATTCCAAGCTGGCAGTGCTCATGTTCAAAAGGAAAAAAAGAACACACATCAATTTAGTAAGGAGAGTGATTACAAATGAAATAAATGAAAAGTTCCTCCTGATATAGCAGAATCAAAGAATTTAAAATTGGAGACAAAGTATAAATTAGAATCTATAGGAACTCAGCCAAGAAATAGAAATTTGGATCTGTAATTGCAAAGAAGGGATTGTTATATAATATACTTTGTATTATAGTTTAACATCTGTTTTTCTTATGGATTTTTGTACTGAAGAGGGTCATGTTATCTAACTGAAAACATTTTATACTACTAATAAACCTATTGCTAATTAACTACTGTTTAAATTTCCTTTTATTCTGAATATAAGAAGTTTTAATATATATATGTGTAGAAAAACAAATTAATAATAATAATAAGATAAGTTAGAATTCAGGTTAAAAGTTTTGGCAGCATGGATAATGAATGATCTAGCACATTCAGATGTTCTGAATTTATTTATGTAAATGGAGTTTATAGTTTTGGTATAAAATTGAGGAACAGTAAAAAGAATATTTTCTGGAAGAAGATGGCCATTTACATATTTAGCAAGATGAAAAAATAGTAAATTTTAGTTAGCAAGAATATTTTCATAGTACCAATTACATTATTATTGTAGAAGCATAATAATTTGATTTTATTGTAAATCAATAATAGCATAGACCAGTGATTCTCAACCTTTTCATAAATGTGTACTACCAAATTCAAAAATTTCTGTACCATCAACAAAAATATGCCTTATATACAAATAGGAATTCAAGATTATACATGTATCACTAGTCATGTCTTGTGTACCACCAGTGGTATGCTTACCACTGGTGGTACACATGTTGAGAACCACTAGTATAGACTACAAACTACAAAATGTATATATTTTTTGAACAATGAAACATAAGCTTAAAAAAATATGAAAAAACAGAAGCAAAAGTTAAGGAATATTTGTTATGAAATTTAATTTAATTGAAATTAGGTGATGAGTATATTACAATTTGAATCCTTAAATCTTGAAAATGATTCAACTTGACATATGGTTCTTTTAGATATTTTTATCCTTTTTATTTTTACTTTAGATTTATAATTTTATTGTGTTGCCTGTATTCTGAAATCTAAGATTATGAATTTTTAATTCAGATATTTGATGATTCTAGTTATTTGGAAATTAATTAATCATATTCTAATTATGTTCACTTTAGTGACCAAATTATTTAAATATAACAAACTTACACTCTATTTCCATGTCCTAATTTTCCATCATCTCCTTCACCCCATGAGAATACTTTTCCATCAACTGTTAAAACTAAGGCATGTCTTCCACCTAAAATTGAATTTTAAAAAATTATTTTTTTTAAATAAAATTATATTAATCATCTAAAAACATCATGACAAATAATTATTATATACTACAGTTATTGTATAATAATTATTTGTCATAGTAAATTTGTCATAAATAATAATAATTATTACTACTATTATTATAATAAAAATTTTTAATTTTAAACTGTATTTGTTATATATGTTATAAAGCAGAAATTTTAAATAAAACTAGTTTTGCCTAATCTAAACTAGTTTCAACAAATAACAATCAATGTTAGTTTTAACTGCCACTAATTAACTAAAACTAAACTGGCTAATAGTACTCATCATATTTAACTGAATAAAATAACACAAAAAATGATGTTACTAAATCAACTAAGCTTTAATAGTGAAATTATTTACATATAATTATACTAGCAATGAGTACATTCACTCTGAATATAAAGAAATCATATTTAAGTTGACAAAGAAATAGAATGATATTCAATCAGTAACAATGATGAGGGAAGGACTTTAAAGAATAGGAAAGTAGAATGAATGGACAAGAGAGAGTTGGGAAAAGGAAGAAATTTAACAAAACAAACAGCTATATAGAGGGGAACTGAGGAATGAATAGGATTCTTATGATAAAAGAAAATGGATGGTAATGGGAAGAAGGAGGAATAGTAGACCCATTGCTAAAGTGAAGAAAAATGAGGAGTTACATAGCCACAAAAAGAACAAAATAATAAAAATGACTGACTTCCAAAACTAGGAATAAAATAAAAAAAAAATTATTATAAATGAGAAAACAAGAAATAAATAAATAAAGAATTAGTATAGATATGGTAGTATTTATTTAAATTCAAAAAATTTATTGTAATAGACAAGATTTGTGGTATTGAAACAGAAGGAGTGTTGAATGTACAAAAATGTTTTATTTTCAAAGTTTCTCTGAAAATTAGAGTTAACTGGGACATTAGATACTATAACTTAAGTCTCTCCACTGAATATTATACAAGAATAGGTTTTACCAGCCATGAAGAATTATTGCAGTCATTTAAAATGGATCTTTTATTGATATTCCATAGATATCAATAAAAGATCCATTTTATTTGGACAGCTTTAAACACAATTTCTTATATCTTATTTTCCACAATCTTTTTTGCTACTCTTCTGCATTAATCGAAGATGAATATGAAGAAATTATATTAATAGGATTAAAGGATCTTTTGCCAATAACTAGGGAATAGAGAATGTATAAGGATCATATAAAAATGTCACAATAATCTTTGCTTTTAAATTGGCATTATAAAAAAAAATCAAATAATTTTTCCTTATCCACTATTTTTTCCATTAGAACTTGATGATTAATAATGATTGCAGTTAAACCTTAATTTCCATTAGAAATATGATCATTTATACTATAGTTATATACATACCTGAATGAACAGCAATTTTCCTAACAACATATTGCCCAAGGGAAGTCACTTGTCTAGGAACAGAAATATTACTACAGTGACCTAATCCAAGTCGGCCATTTGTACCTTCACCACATGCATATAATTTACCATCTTGGGACACTAAGAAATATAGCAATAATTAGTTTTCAGAAATTTGCAATTATTATAATTGTTGCATTTATTATAAATGCAAGAATATATAAAAGATATTCAGAAAAAAATTACAACTGTTTTTCATGAAATATTTGAAAATCACTTTGAAGTGATTCAAATATCACTTTACTTTTATAAAATGCATTGAAATTTATTAAAATAATTTTTTAATATAAAACTTACACTTTAAACTTATAAAAACTACTATCACTTATAAATGGCTTTATAGTTTTTTATACATTAAGATATATCAATTTAAAGAAATGAAAATGTAAATAATTAATATAATCAATCCTTTCAGATTAATTATTTCATGTAAAAATAGAGAGATAATTACTCTAGACTACTATAGAGTAATTATATATTTCTTACCTATAAATAAACTTTTTGATCCACCGGAAATATAAAGAGGTTTTAATGAAGACAAAGTATCAGAAAAAGTTGGTATTTTGACCTATAAAAAAGTACAAGTTATTTTTAATAAATGTTTATTAAAACATAATCAATAATTATTTTAAATACAGTGGAAATTGGTTAACATGAAATGATTGGGACCAGAAAATTTTTTGTATTGATTAAAATTTCATGTTAAGACAAAAATTAAAGAAAAAGTTGAGAGCATTTGGTTCTGTTTTATGTTCATTGAGATTTGTACTGATGAGGGACCACCTATTAGGTCCGAAAACGTTTTATGCTAATAAAAATAAGTTTACTTGCTTATAGTGCTCATTTAAGTTTTACTGTTATTTAGGAGCAAGTGGTTTCTATATATGTTTTGGGTTGAGAACATTTCTCAAAGTTTATTCTATGAGACTATAATAATATTCCATGCTAAAAAATATCTATATTTTTAATTATTTTATATATATAAAACAATTAAATATTTAAAATTTATTTTAATTATAGAAAATATTAAACCTGATATTCTTTTAACACAGATACAAAAACATTTTTAAATTCTATATTTTATTGATCATTGTTAGCTATGTTTTGTATCTTCATTTTCAATTATATCTTAACAACTGCTTATACTTCTTTTCGTCATTTAAAGATTAAATATAGCACTATTAGCAGTTAAGATAATTTATTTCTTAGGCACAAACATTTTTGGCACTATGGCCATCATCAGGCTACAATATTAGTAGTAGTAGAATAAAGTTTTTATTGTAAACATTTTAAAAAGTTTGTTCTATTACTTGTAATATTGAAGCCTGATGATGGCCATAGTGTCAAAAACATTTGTGCTTAAGAAATAAATTATCCTAACTGCTAATAGTACTGTATCTTCATTTAAATTATTGTTTATTTTTGAACTCTATGATCAATTTCATTTGTCAATAGGCAAACATCTGCTTTTGCATACATTTCTCATCCAGAAGTATACTATGGTAATTGAAAATAAATAAATTCCATTAAAAATTTATAATTATTTATCTACAATAGTTAATTTAGTAGTTATACAATAGTAAAGCTAACAAACATAATTTAATCAAATAAAACTGTAAATTTTCAAGCACTGCTTATGATAAGTCATGTCATATGGTATTCTGTCAACATTAAGATGCTATACTACAAATAAAAAATAGTGTTTTGAAGATAAAATGTTTGGGAACATAATTATATTTTATTAAAACATCATTTATACATGTAATCTAATTTTGAATGAACATGTTGGTAAATTTTCCTGTATAGTTTTTCTGACTGTTTATATTCTATAAATGCCCTAATTTATTGATATGCTCAAACAATTTATTATTTGAATAAGCATCTAAGAAGTGATGCACATTTCCTAACATTAAATTGATATCCATGGCTATAATTTCATTTTTTATTATAATCCTTTAATTTTTTATAATTGTGGATTAAATAGAACTTGCCATATTAAAATTTTTACAAATTTTGCATTTCGAACAGTTGTATTTATCAACGATTTGAAGTTCAATTTTAATCTTAAGATGTGTGACATTTTGTTTACATGCCTTTCTTTCCATTTTTTTAAAATTAACATGACATTGAATGAAAAAACATCATCTCAAAAGAATTGTTTCTGTCATCAATTGAGCTTCTCAGAAACAAAGCTGATTAATTCCATTTTTTATACATTTTTTAGTTTTAGTACCAGAGTACATGATTAATACAAGCATGTGCTTGAATACTAAATTGAGAAGTTTACAAAAATGGAATTAATCAGTTTGGCTTCAGAGAAGTTCAATTGTTGTTTTGGTTTTGAAATTTTGAGATGTACTGGCACCTGTAATTACTGCTAATTATTTCCTCTTAATAAAATGAAACAAGTCTAATGACTTCATTTCAACTTGAAGGGGAGTTATGTATTGCTGATGATTAACTAATGTTTGAATTAATTTTAAAATAAATTTTAATTCTTGGGGTAAAACAATTTTTTCATCTTAACCTATGTTTATGAATCATCTGTTTTGTATTAACTGTATTTTAATATAATAGTAAAGTAAGCTTTTCAGGTGGAACCATATAAATGTTTGGTGTTAACCAATTTTTCTTGTTATATTATTTTCACTGTACAAGATTATTCAATTAAAATGCAATAAAGTATTTCGAGTTATAAATTTCATTTAAACACAAAAATAAAGTTATATGATAAATTTCATATATTAAATTATAAATTTGAATGCAGTATACTGTTTTATATAAACATTGCAATAAAATAGCATTACAAGCAGGATAATGATAAATAAACTCATAACAGTTTAAAGAGAATTGAATTATTGACTAAAAGTACTCTGATTAAAGTTATTTTGTTTTCTTTAAGTTGTGATGAGTTTATTATTATCTTGCTTTTAGTGCTGTTTTACTGGATTTTATAAACTTATTAATAAACTTACTTTAGAACCTTTTAAACCACCAAGTTGATCTTTATCATTTAATCCCCAAACAAAAACTTTTATCTGAAGATCATGACGAATTTCATGTTTGCCTTTTTTTTGAGAATACAAAACTGGAGGTTGTTCATTATATTCTTCTTCGTCTGAAACTAAATATGGATAATTTGCAACTAAATCATCATCATCAGTTCTCAGACGTCCAACTATTGTTAATCCATGAACTCTACAATCAATTCCACCACTGCGACATTGTTTAATAGCTATTTCAATAATTCTATGATACTAAATAAAAACAGAAACATAAAAAAGAACATTTTAGCATATTTTCATAATCTGAAAATTTTATGTAGAAATTATAGAAACTTAAAAATTTACAGGTGATAAATATTTGCTAAAACAAGCATACTTTGTTAGTATGGCAATTAGTGTTCTAGACACTGCTGTAAAGTGAATCACTGTCTTTTTGCTCTCTGTTAGTGTATTTAAAAGCCTAAAAACATTTATTTGAATAACTCTGTTAAATTATAAAATAAATACTTAAAAAAAACAAAACACTAATTGCAGTTATGTTTAAAAATAAGGTTTATTTAAAAGAATGTTTTCAATCTTCAA
The DNA here is from genome assembly GCA_011317285.2 of Androctonus mauritanicus. Lineage (NCBI taxonomy): Eukaryota > Metazoa > Arthropoda > Arachnida > Scorpiones > Buthidae > Androctonus > Androctonus mauritanicus. Next base: position 12,077 of record WUQG02410520.1, read on the forward strand.
AACAGATCTTTATCAGTTTGCAAATTATAGAATAGAATGATTTAAATGTAATAGAACATGTTTGAATATGTATATACATCTGCTTGCCTCATAAAACAAAGACAATTTTAATAACAATTTTAGACAAATCACAAACATAATAAATCATATGATAAGTTAATTTGGCAATTAATTAGCAAAATTTTACACTAAATATAATTTAACTAATATCTTTCATAATAATATACTATTGATTCTGTAAAGATGCATTTATACTTACAAATTATAATTTATGCTATATTACCATGCCTTAGAAATGGAGATTCTTAGTTGATCATTAAATTATAGCAAATTTCTTTCTTTGCACCATTACCAATGATTCTTCAAGAAGCAAATTATTCTTATTTGAACAAGTTTTTCACAACTTTAGCTTGCTTCCACATAATTTGTAAATTGAACTCATAGAATATATTAATAATCTTAGCAAGAGCAGTAGAGAGATTCCCTTCCATTACATTGATGCTCCTAAATTTTTAGAGCTAAATTCCTAGATGTTGCATCTACATATCCTTCTTATTGATTAAGTCTCTGGCTAAGAATAGGTATAATATAAACTCCAGAGCATTGTTAATTGTTGTATGATTCTTTATCATTCAAAAGTTTTGTAAACAAGGTAGAATTTCTTTTAACTGCTAAGGTTGTATGCAACTTCTTTGCTGTAGATTTGATTGGTAGAATATAACCCCTTTATATGTATAGTGAAATACCTTCTTCTACCTGTGCTTGATAGATGTTCATCTATAGCTTCTGCATGAGCCTGTGCATCAAACTTAATTCAGATTTTATTATAAATAACTATAATAAACTTGTGTGTGTAACTATGCTTAATCCTTCATTAAATATGAAATCTAATTCTAGTCATTTTGTAGTTTACATAGAACAGTGGGTACATAGTTATAAGAACATCCTTCCAGGTATAATTTAAACAAGTATGCCTGCAAGGATGCTTTCTAACAACTAATTGGGTCATTTGACCAGGCTGGAATTATAGTATTGTCATATGATGGTTTCTATATACAAATGTTATGTAAGTATCATTATTATTTGGATTTATAAATCAAAGAAATAAACTTCTTGTTGGCTTTCTGATCTAAGACAAGTTTTAGTCTTGTGCTTTGGACATTAAGTGATTCCACTAATTATAAATACATCTTTGCAGAATCAATAGTATATTATTATGCAAGATGCTAATTAAATTATGTTTAGTGTAAAATTTTGCTAATTAATTGATGAATTAACTTATTATATGATTTATTATTTTTGTGATTTGTCTAAAAATTATTACTAGTCTTTGTTTTACACAGCAAACAGATATATATATACATATATATATACACATTATTCTATTCTCTGAGTTTCAAACTGATGAGGATCTATTTTGAAGATTGAAAACATTCTTTTATTAAATTTTTAACCTTATTTTTAAACTTAATTGCAATTAGTGCTTTGAATTTTAAGCCTAAAAACATATTTAGAGTTTTATTCATTAAGCACTATGGCTAAGTCTAAGAAAACATAGCTGGATAGTTATGTGATAAAGCATTCCATTAACACTTTGAAAGATTGGGTTCAATTACAGATCATACACCTCTAGTTTTTTTAGGAAAATTATTTTTTAAAGTGACATATTATCAAGTACTGTAAAACAAGGTATGCCAGTATGTTAAAAATAAATACATTAATTCACAGTTTTATAATTCTTTGAAAATTCCATATAATTTTAATTCATTCATAATTAAATTACCATATATACTTATTTACAAGCTGATCTTCCCAACTTTCAATTGTTATAACATATGATATTCATTGAAATAAAGAGATCATTTTTTATAATTTAAAAAATTTTCAAATTCTATTTCACTATTGAAATAAAAGATAAAATGCAAACTTACGATAATGAAATATCATGATGGAGCTGGGTGAAAAGCAAGATGCAATCAGTCATATCTTGCTCTCCATCCAGCATTTTTTTTTGCATCTTGCTCACTAATGTTTCTCTACAATACAGTTTTACCGAAATGTTAGTTTGATCAAAAGTATCAAAGAAATATTAAAAGTTTCTGTCATCCCAAATCTCAAAAAATATTTAACAAAGTTTAAACAATGAAAAAATCAGAATCAAAACAAGCAACAGAAATTTGTTGCAACTGATGGGAGTGGAAAGGTGATCAGCGCACATGTGATTGTCAAAAACATAAAGCTGATGTCTGAAATCAACTGGAAAACAATTATCATGTATTTTTTAAATGTTCAGAACTATTTGAAAATATACAAATTGTTGATCAGACATGCAAAAAATTGCTATATTTCCATTTAATAGCAAGTGATAATAAGTGCATTAGGGGCAGCCATGTTTACTCATTAAAAAACATCAATCTATACATTCCCAATCTTATTTGCAAAGTGCACAATAAATTAATATTTTAAAATTTATTTAAATATTAATATTCACATATATTCATATATTTTTAATAATATATATAATATATATCCAGAAACATAGTATATATATATGCTATGTTTCTGGATGTATGTGAATATTAATATTCATATATATATAATATTCATACATCCATATATTATTATTATTATTATTATATATTATTAAAAAATATTATTATTATTAAATATATATTAAATAATATAATATATATTTTAATAATCTAATTAAGAGGAGGCATTTTCAGAAAAAAAATATGCTGCATCCAGTTGTTACCATATGCTATTATAGTGTAAAGCAGATACAATACAGATAGTTTATATCTATATCTTTCCATTATATTTTATATTATATTCAATATTTAAATACCTATAAAAATATTAATTTGTTTTTAGCCATATATATCCAGATATTAAAAAAATAAATCAACAATATCAGTAAGATTTTTTTGATTTTTTTTAAATCTTTGTTAGAAATGAATATGGTGGATCACATGACTGACACAAAGGTGTAAAGGGAATGATTGGGTTCATAAATCTTATAATGTTACAAAAAATTTTTTAATATTTTGATAATCATATGTATAAGCTGATCCCCTTTCAGAACTTTTTCGAAAAAAGTTTTTGCAGCTTATCCATGAGTATATATGGTAATTCAAAAAATTTTAAAGTGCCAGTGTATTAAAACAAATAATTATAAAATCATAGTGATATCATCATATGGTACCAAAACATGATTAAAAAATATTTAGGAACCACTCTTATGTTTAGAAAACTTGTTATATAAATAATAAACATAAATATAGATATTTGTGAAAGCAGCAGCAAAATAATTTTGATTATAATATTTATTTTGTAATACAAGAATTACATCCATACATGTTCATAACACACTCATGCAATTAATTTACTGATGAGTATTTCATGTCCACGGCATGAAATAAGTAAAATTATAATAAATATCAAAATATAAAATAGAAAATAAATTTTTTCATGCATTTTTTATAAAAAAAAAAATATATATACAAAATCCATATTATTACAGAAAAATATTTGAAAACTAACATAATAAAATGCAAATGTTTTAAAAAATGAAAAAGCTTATAAATAAAAACAAATATTCATAATGCAAAGCAAAAAGACACATGAAAGTAATTCTAATTCCATGGCAAATTTATATATTATCAGTCAATGGTCTGAGATGCATTATGGCATAAAATATCAGTGCTGTAAGACAGATGCCATCAGTCCTCTAAGGACTAATGATTCATATACAGGTAAAATATATTTTTAGCTTGATTTTCACCTTAATGTCTCCTTAGTTTTGATTTAATTCGTCTTATGATCATGTATCCCAAATCAATCTGATATCTGGCATTTAATAGCAACTATATCAATACATTTACCATTAATTGAAAAAAGATGACATATATATTTACCAATACTTTAATTAAATATATAAATAACCAAAACACAAATAATAATCAGTCAAGTTAAAAACATTCACTTATTGGAATGGAACATAACATAATTATTTTATGATTAATTTTAAATACGCTTATTTAAAATTAATTTATTTAAATAAGCATATGTAATTTTAAATAAGCATAATTTATTTAAATAAGCTGTTTATCTTAAATTCATGCAATCTGAAGATGCATGAATTTAAGAGTATGAATAAGAAGTGTACTCATAGAAAAAAGAAAATTAGTGTGGAGAAAGCTGATATAGTGTGTGCAGAAAGAGATCTGTG
>WUQG02410531.1:0-16306 GCA_011317285.2 Androctonus mauritanicus
TTCAGAAAATGCTCAATATTTCCAAAAGGAATGGAAATATTTTTGGTTCATCTGCTGTTTATTATTGACCAGGTAGATATCTATTCCCTTAATAAGATTTATTCAATATATAAGCAAAAAAGTGGCCTAGACAATTTCTTAGAACGACTTGCCCAGTTTACAGAGAAACACCCATTTACATAATACTATACAATATACAGTACAGTATACTAATATATATACATGGGCGGCCGGATGGCCTAGTGGTAATGCGTTGACTAGCCACGCAGGAGGACCCGGGTTCGTATGCAGAGTCCGGCATCTCCTGAAAAGTTTTTTCGGGGTTCTGCCCCCGGCCAGGCGATCCCCGTCCTTCGCCATCCGGCCCTCCTCCATGGGTGTGGGTGCAGCCCGTGGTTGGAAGGAACTGTCCTGCCTCTTAGTAATCTTCCTGACTGGAAAGCGGCGTAAAAAAAGTATATATATTTTAGGTTTAAAATATTAATTATTATTATATATAATAAAATATAAAGCATGTGAAAAAGTTTATTATTACAGTAATATTAAACTTTTAAAGCATCGAGTCTCATTACAGTATATAATACACTGCATACTAACTGTATTACGATTGAATATTACACTGTAAACACTCAGATAAAGAAATGCTAACATGCTTTATTGATTCTTCTTTTAAATCTTTCATAAAAAATAATTGTTGAATAAGTAAAATAAATTTGTTTTTACGAAATTTATATTATCGATCTTGCTATAAATATGAAGAATATTTTATAATAAAATCGTTAAGATTTTGATAGCATATAATTAAAATACAGTATTCAAAGAGTAAATTCAGTTTAGTGAAATGGAAAATTATTTGTGATTTTGCTTATTCCTTTTTTGAAATTATTTTTGTCTGCCTTTCAAAAGTTCCACAAATAGATAATGATCGATTTTAATACAGTTGAGTCTCTATAGTTCGACACTCTGCGAACCTTTGCGCCGCCCACGTGAAATTTTCATGTCATAACTTGTCGATGTGCGAGAGCGAGAAAGAATCTGACGTAAACAAATTATCAGTCGTTATTCGTTCCTTGCTCAGGCGTTATAGTCGGACTAATTTTTAAGTCAGTACACTATTTACTATAAAATAGTATTTTTATTGTTATCAGTGTTTGTTATTTATTTTTACATAATGTCACAAATCGGAAAAAGTGAAAAACGAAAACATAAGATATTGACTGTGGTCGAAAAGACAGAAATAATTAAGAAACTTGACTTGGGAGAAAACTTAGTGATTTGGCTTTGTTTTATGGACGAGTCATCATTTGTGACATTAAAAACAATCGGGATAAAATTGAGCGGTTTGTGAAAGATTTGAACAGCAAGAACAGTGACAGGAAAGTCTTAATAAATTGAGTGTATTCGTTTGTTTAATTCCAGTTTCTTCATTGAACATCCAATAATTCGACAAATCTCTGAAATCCGACAAGATTAAATGTAACTTATCTTACATTTTGATAATTATAATTTAAAATGACAGAAAAACTACAACATGATTATATTTTTGATAAAATGATAAACGTTAATTAAAAAAATGAAAATAATAAATTATCTCATTAATACCATATTTAATTAATTAAAAATTTCATTAGGGAATTATGAAAGAAAAATTAAATTTTTAATTGTTGTACTTTCGATAAAATCATTCACTTCACATATCATTTGCACTGAACCTGGATAATAAACATCAACTGTTGGAGTAAATAAATTAAAAAGGGCGAGAAACATTGCACCAAAATACATTAAAAAAATTCAAAGAAACAATGGTTTCTCATATTACCTCAACATAATTAAATTCACAAAGTCGAAGTAAAATATTATTCATATTCGATATTAAAACAAAAAAATATCGTATATATATCGTAACACTTACATGCATTTTATTCAACGATAAATGGATACAAAGTAGATATTTTGGGGAACCATCAACATCTTTAAATTTTGATAACACATTATCCCCAATGTAAATTTACATTCTGCTTAATTACATTTAATATTATTTTTATATATATGTATATCGTAGTGAACGTTCAATTAGAGTGTGACGAATACTGTGACTAGCATAATTAAATACTAACATAAATGCTGTGCATATTTAATTACAATAATATACAAATAAATGAAAGACGGGATAAATTTACACAAACATTATTTTAATCGTCGAAAATCAAATGAACTTTCTTCTTAATTTGTAAATAATTTACAATATAATTTGTTCTCTTCTTTAATACTGTTACAATTTTTGAATTTTGATTTTATACTTATATATATATATAGAAATTTTTTTGTTTGCATTGTTGTTCGATTATCGAACGGTATAATAAATACGATAGTTTGATACTATTAAATGTTAAGTACCATACTTGAATACTGCGTGCGCTTGGATTACGGCCGACCAACAACACTGTAGCAGATAGATTAAAAACAAAAATGAAAAATAGCTGTCATTACTGATATTATGATCAACCTTAAGAAATTTTATCTGTTTCGTTATACGAGATCTTTTTACAAGGTTGATATTTCATAAGGTCTTTTGTAGAAAACTTTCTCAATGAGCAAAATACATCTAAAATGAATTATAAAATGAAAACATGTAAGCAAAATCAGTTTAAAATTGTACATAATTAAAATAATAATGTTCAAATCTTATGAAAAAAATGAATATATACAAATTGGAAAAAACAAGATATAAATATATGATAATACTTGCATTTAAGTTCTTTATGTAACTGTTATATGGAATTATTATACATTATCATCATTTTCTCATCTCCTATTTATTTTTGATGATTTTTCTGTATATGTTATTTTGGATTTTTATTAATATCTGTAGTATTTTTTTCGCAGAATTTGATGTTTTGGAGCTTTACCTTTCAAATGTATTTTACTCATCAGCTTGGGCTGTTGTTATTTTTGAATTCGTCTTAAAATATAATTATTTCAGTTTTTTTGAAAGAGTAGTGGGCCAGCTTTAAAATTTTAGAAATTGGTCGTTTTGGTCCGTAATACTTGCGCGGTATTACATAATAAGGAACTTATACATAGAATTCTTAGATAACATCAATATTTCAAAATTGAATATATCATTTTCAATAACTCGAATAACTGATAACTGCATTGTATGTAATAATAATAATAATAATAATATAATATTTCTTTACATGTATATGCAGAAAAGTATAGCTTTGATTCTTCTCTCTCCAATTCGGCACTATCGTAAACACTTACACATAATCATAATTTTCAATATCCCCTATTTATATATATTAACTTAACATTTCATGTGCGTGTCAATACCAAATATTTACGTTAATTATTTTTTCTTAGTTTTCTTTCACTTTTGTTAAAAATCCAACAAATCTCTTCAGTTATCACAAATTCCATTTTGTACTTCACACGTGTCTCTTTCTCTCTCTCTCTCTCTCTTTTTTTTTTTTTTTTTTTTTTAAGGAACCAGCCCTTATTCTTAAAATCTATTTCGAGCCCTTTGTTTTCAGTACTTTTTTTTCCTAAAAAAATAAAGGCACAGGCGCACAATATAAAGGAACTTCTCACCAAAGTTAAACAGATGAAACAAATACGGCTTATAAAATAAAAACGAAAATACCAGGCCTGCTGGTAAATGAAACTAACTTAAAAAAATAATAATAATAAAAGAATTATCTTAATTAAACTGGGCACAGTTGTGTTGGAATACATTTGTTTCTATACCATACTGTTCCTGCAGCGCATTCGCAACCTGGTCGGCACTTTCTCCTGCACGGTTTCGCTCGGTGATAATTTTTGCACGTTTTGCGACAAGGATAGACGCAACTTCTGTATACAGATCCTTTTGGACAATGACTCCCTGAAAAAATAAATGTATATTTTAATATATTAAATTATGTTTGCAATCGTAGGAATTTTATGGTTTGAAAAGCATTTACCTTCACATCCAGCATCACTCCTCCAATTTAATTGTACGCCTAAACGTTTGCAATGTTGAGCATAGGCAAAGAGCGATTCGCAATGGCACTTTCTACCAATTGGGCATTCGCACATATCCATGACGCATGATCTGTAAACGGATCAGTTTACATCTCTCCATCATTCTGCAAATAAATTTGATTTATAATACTAACTTACCTATAATAAGGTATGGCATTAACCGCACTATGACAAGGACGGAACAAATCGGATTTTAAAATATTACATTCGTAAATAGCTTTCACTTTAGTATTTAAATTGTTTTCGCAAGCAACATGTGGTATCTGAATGGCTTTAGTTAAGCATTTCTTTCCTCGTCCGACCTGAAAACAATATTTTATTTGAAATTTTTCTTCTAATTAGATATTTTTATGATAATTAACTTTATTTGGTTATATTAAAATTATTTATATCATATATTTGTGTTTAAACATTTACAAGATTACTGTGCAATCATTTATTACACAAACCCATTGCGCAAACCTGGATTCCCTTTTGCAAGATTTACATAAAAGTATTTTAAAAAATTGATAAGATTATTATAGAAGACTATTATCATTATTTATATTTATATCAACAGTATTATAAAGCTTGAATGAAAACATACCGCCCATGAATTTCCAAAAACCTCCGCACTAGTAACTAACTTTCCTTTCTTGGTAATGAAATCGTCGTCTGGATCGTCGTTATAATTTCCACATAATCCACACAGCTGATTTTTAAAACGAGAAGGCACAAACACTTCTAAGTAACTGTTTCCATCCCAGTTTAGACGAATTCCTAATGATGAAATCACCATCAGGTTAAACACATTTTTTAGTAATTATTTAATTATTAAAACGTCCAAAATATTACCTAAATTAGTTCTAACTGTAACTGTATAATTTTGTTCCACGACGGATAAAGTTCCTAACTTGATGTATGGCAGTCTCACACGTTTCTTGCCAATTTTAATGTTTCTGTATTGTCCTAATAATAACTTTGTATCGTCTATCTAAAATTTTATGAGTATAAAGAATTATTCAATAACTGTTTTTTAAATTAGTAATGAATAGTTTGCGATTACCAACCTTAAAAACTATGGATTTTGTCCATGAGAACATTTTGGAATATCTAGCTTCATTTACTACTTGAACACTGAATCTTTTATGGGCACAATCATTGATTAAAGTATATTTACAGGTTCCTTGAAAATTAAAAGTTTTTCCATCAAACGTCCTGTAATGTGGATCTCCAAACACTGTGCATACGCCATCGTCTAATAAATCCAAAATATATAAAAGTCGTGATTTCTAAAAACAAAGAACTCTTATGGAACTTAAATTAAGATTGAAAGTTGATCCTGTTAGATAGTATAAGTAAATATTAAAAAAAAAAAAATGCGCATAATTACCTTCAACACACACGGGACAACACTTTTTCAGCAGAGTAACCAATTTCTGTCCTGCGGGACACTTAGTAGGACTCTTACAGAATTCTACTGAGCATCTGACTTTCCCATGCAAGCAATAACAATTGGAACAACCGTTTTGCCAACGTTGTCCGTTCTGTCTTAGATACAAAATGCAGTAATTAGGTAAAATGGTATTGATTTGATTTTGTGAAAGTTTTATTCCTAAAATCTATAAAAATCCAATGACCTGCCTGGTATATCTGACCAGCTGACATGCAAACTACTTTTCTTTCTTCTGGACGTTGACAATAAGGACAACATTGCTCCGGCTCTTTAATTTGGAAAGCCGGTGGACATTCCAACGGCGGACAAACTTGGCGTTTACAATGAGTTGTAGACATCTAACAAATATTATAAGTTTTAGCACTTTAACGTTGATCAGTAACCATTAACTATAAATACTCACATTGCAAGAACATTGAGTGCATTGATCGTAAACAAAATGATCTCCGTTTTTGTAGCTCTCTATACCTATTAGACACTTGTCTTTGAAATCAGATATCTTTCTAGCCCCTGCGAGAAAAAAATGTAGATATTTTAATATGCCACTGATAAATTTTAAAACATTTCTTTTTTATTATAGCTCTTTGAATTTCCGACTTGGACTGACTATGGTAATACTCAACCCAATCAATTTACAAGAAAATGCAATTATAGTACTGTTGTATTTAATGTTAGTTTTTAGAATACTAGTATCAGTTTTCCTGCAGAGAGAATGAAATCTACTCCAAAATTCTCTTAAAATTTAATAAAATATGTTAAAATTTATATTTATTTCTATAAATTATTTTAATCAAAAAAACTTCTTTTATACATTTTTTATCTATTTTAAGAAATAAATTTTAAGAACGCAATAATTCTGCTTTAGTTTACTTAATTTTTAAAGTTTATTATTTAGAAATTAATTTGTAAAATTTAACTTCCCTTTATCATCCTTTTATAATGCAGTACTGTCTAATAAATATTTATGATACATGATAATGTTAAATTTTGGGTTATTTTTTTTAACTTAATCCATTTTAAATTGTTGCGCAAATTATAGATAAATATATACCTCGACATTCTGGACAACAGGAATTGGTTCTATGGACGAACTTTGTCTGAGGGCAAGGCAAAACTGGGCACGCTTTCTTCTGACATATAACATTTCCTTTCTAAAATAATAAAAAATATATATTTTATATAGAATATATAAAAATATATAAAAAAATAAAAATATATATATAATGTATATATAATACACTACAAGTGTTGAAGTGTAACAGTATATACACTACATTATATTGTACAATGTGTTGTAGTATATTCATGTAATATACTACAACATATGTACATGTGTTGTAGACTTGGATGTAATCAAAGATCGTTGATTGTGATATATTAGATGTATTGCATGTAGGTATGTTGTTATAATGTATATGTGTATACATATAATATACTATATGTTTTAAATACACTAAAAACATAAATCAGTTTAATGTTTGAACAAAACGAAAATAATATATCGCCGAAGATTTTAAGAAAATGACATTCCTAAATAGATATGATATAAAGTATTTTTCCATGTCACGATTTTTGTATTTGAATCATACCTGACATGTACAAGTAAGACAAGGATCCGAAGAATCCGAAGGAACTGTTTGACCATCTGTATAATTTATTCCATTGATTTGACAACCTAAAAATAAAATATTAATAAATGGCTGGCAGTTTAGTCGTTTTAAAAGTATGGTGCTGCCATCTGTCGATTAAACATAAAACTAAATTCTAAAAAATATAATTTAGCTTTTGTATCGAATTTAAACTAGAAAATCGAGTTATTTATTTACAAAACCAGGAAATATATATACTTTGCAGTTAAAACAACATTTTTATCTATTCCACCCACGCAGCACTTCCGATCAATACCAGAAAACAAAAACGACCTTGCACCCTATCTTTCAACTTCGACAGCAGATGTCACGACCGGAAAGATAAAAGTGGTAAAGAAACTGCCATTCCGAAATATTTAAGAAAATCCTTGAACTATTTTCTTTAGCTATTAAATATTTCAATAAAGTCCGAACGAGATATAAACGTAAAACGTCATTTTTTTTTTATCGAACATTAGTTTTAAATTTAAAACTCCAGATGGCAGCATAGGAACATATTTTTTATATACGATTAAAAAAATACATTTCGTCCGTTTAAACAGATTTATAACTTACCTTGACATTTCGGACAACATTCGTTAGGTTCTGGAGGCACAGGATGACGACAAGACGTCTGACAATGAATGGGGGACTCGGTTATGATTCCAGACTGTTTAAAAAAATGATAATTTTATTACTCAGAAATTTAAAAATGCATAAGCTGTTTAAACATTATTTACCTGACACGTGTAAGACAAACACGAATTTTTCGCACTTAACCACTCCGATCCACTGTTATGATGCACACCCTCATGAAAACAACCTTGGAAGATGTGGAAAAAAACACATAAATTTTACTTATAAATGATTTTTATTATTTTATCACATGAATTAATTGTTGATCATTAAAATATCTTACTTAGACAAACATCGCAACAGGATCGACTCTCTCCAAATGCTAAGAAATAACATCCTTTGGCATAAGGGCATATCTGCTGTTCGCACACTACCACTCCTTTCTAACACGAAAAGAAATAACAAAAACATAAAAATTATTCATGTTTTTTTAAATCGGTTACTATAATTTAAATAATAAAATTAAACACGCAACAAAGAGTTAGTCTTTCAGTTACTTAAGACGAGTTTTTCTTTTAATAGCTGGTTTGTCCCGCTTAAGATTTTCTGACCTCAATAACATTGTCGAAAATCTGGTCGCGAGGTCGACATTTTTATTACTAACTCTATATAACAGATTCACGTTTCTCTCCTTAAAAACTATTAAACAGAATATATTGTTTTTACCATACGAGAATTCACAAACAACAAGCGTTACAAATCATAAACTCTAGCAGCCTGCATAAAAATTACAAAACGTGTTGTTAACGATATAACCATAACCGTTACGAATCGTGTTATAAATTAAATAAGCATTACAGATTGTATCAACGACTACATAAAGCATTACGAACCGCATAAACAGCGTGCATTATATCGCAAACAATGTAAAAGTTGCGGTACAAATTATAAAGTAGGCTACTAGATGTTTTATAAATTAAAGTTTGCATTAATTAAAAGGTTAAGCAGCATTTATAATTTGTGAAGTAACGGTTTATAAACTGCATTTCGCATAGTCGAGTTATAACCGTAAGTTATGTGTTGCTTTATTATATAGCATAGAAATCTTAATGTCACCATGTTTTATTAATGCGGCTATCAGTAAATTAGGTCATATAATTTCGTTTAATATTTTTTATAAAGTTTAACATAGCGTAAAGAGAAGAATAATGACGTTTTACGAAAACATCATCATTATTTCTAAATGCTAAATCAAATTTTATTGATGGTCTGCCTTATAACACCATTAAAAAAATGTTTTAAATAATAATTATTGTTATTTTTAAGTATAATTCGCGAATCAAGTTAGTTAAACACGATATATTTTCGACTAATTTAATACTAGTCAACTCTAAATACAAAGTTTAATTCTACTAGTGGCCATTAATTATCCTGGGATTGACACCGATGACAGAAACGAGCTGCCAACGCAAAAATTGAAAATTGTATTAGTGTGTAATACGATCGAAATATAGAACAACAGCGTATTCTAGACGAAATAATCAGTGATGATGATGGATGATCCTCTTTCCGTCCATCAAGTAATGAATGTGATGAATTTAAAATTAACCGCACTTAAAAATCTCTTAAGTTATAATGCCCCGTTAAATAAACACAGCAGTTTATTACTCTATTTTTCGAGACCAATATGGCGATTTTTTTCAATAAGGAGAAATGTCCGGAGATAAGTGGATCGTAACAGAATTATTTTCTCTAAAGAGTAACATAAAAAAAGTTATTTAATTAAATAAATAAATCCTTATATGTAATTCGAGAAAATGTTATCTCAACTGGTTATCTATAACAAAATAGATAAATTGGTGTAAATTATTTTTAAAAGTATAAGAATTCTAAAGTCCTCTTTAATATCCATTTGACCTTTCCAATTTTGATTCTCCGACCATTAAAGATGTCAGCAACGCCTACTTGACTTCTGATCGATGGTTTATTACATCACATTGACAACTGACAAACCAAACGATTGATGGAATTAGTAAAAATGGTCTTGAAAAACCTTATTAATAACTACAACTGTATAGTGCATTAACGCCGATGCCATAATCCCCACGGTTATTTTTTTTTATTATTTAATAAATTCGTAAACTTCTAATTTTCGACGAGAGATGGCGCGTAACCAAAATAATTACAATTTTTATCGTTAAATACAGTATTAAAATTAAAAAAATATATATTTTACCGATAGGTGGCAGATATTTAATTCATTTATGGTTGCCTCTCTCGTTAATTTGAGCAACGTGACAATGTGATTTTTAATAGGAAAACATAATTTGAAAAGTGTTTAAAATATCTTAATTTTTATCATCAATGAACACAGAGGCAAAAACAATTAAAATTTCTGCGAAATGTTTGTTAAATCTACAGCTTATATAGAATTAAGAAAGAAAAAAAAAGAAAAAATTTGGAGGACTTCCCGTTTAGGTTTGTACAGACATCCGCTGAAAACTAGATAAGACGTATGTGTCTGCCTCCACCATCACCTAGCACTTCAAGCCTTATGTAATTTCTTAGCCTTATATAAAGAGTAGGCACAAGCCGGTTTATTGTTTTCCAAGGTGATCCAGATATAGGGTTATTTTCCTACAGAAGTTTGCTTTCTGTTATTGTCTGGCTTATAAGCTTCTCAAAGAATCAATTTATATATGTCATTACTATCTGGAATTACTGTTGTCAGGAATCTTTTAGAAAATGTTCTTTTTGCGTTTGCAAAGACGAACAAGGTAGATAAAGATCACCTTATCCTCTTGTTAAGTGTCGGTGCAAACACCTGGATTTGGAGGAGCAGTCAAACCCGGTGGGAAAACTTTTCTAACAATTTGTTTTTTCTTATTTATTCTTTTCAATCAAACTGCTTTATTAAATTCCAGTCCGTAATAATTATTGGACGAATTCCGGAAACGTATCAATTAAACACGACAATTTCCAACAGGAAATATATCGGGTTATACACCAGCAAAATACATTGGCAAAAAGCCAGATATTCTTAAAATTCGGTAACTTTTTTAATCGATCGAAAGTGTGTGTATATATATATATATATATACACTCTACCTCTTCAACTATAATTCGCTTAAGGGAGGAGAAAATTAAAGTTTTCAGAAGTAGAAAACAACCTCCAAACGAGCCACTTCGCGTTAGCCACCTGCCTGTACATGAACAATGAACTCTCGTTACATGTTTCTGTTCGTTCCTGATAAGAGAGGCGGGGGAAAAACAGAAAAAAAAAATTAGTGAATTTCCCTTTCCTGTTAAGATGCTTCCGAGTAAAAATGTCCGCGGCATTTACTACTATTTATTAATTAAAGCCGGTTTAATAGAGGTTTGGTAGGAATGTTGGGCCACCCCTAAAGCGACCTAAGGTGGCCCGAGTCGATAATAAGCCGCCATGTTTATTTACGTCATAGAATGAATGATGGAAGTGTTGATGCCCCGAGCCATCAACACACGGTGTTTATATACGGCGGCTCTAATATACACTGTATGCACAAAGTTGATTATGGTTACGATTATATAAAAGCGGCACTTTGTTCCCTAGTCTAATTCGAGACATATCTCAAGTGCTTTTAGAATAAATTTATGGCGTAGAAATATAGTTTATGTCATTTAGAATATTAACTAATCTTGAAGTTGTTTTTTTATCGATAGACCGTGGTTAGATTGATTAATAACAGCGCTGATTAGAATTTTAATTTTGTAGATGAAATTTAACGATCCTGTGGTTATATAGGTTTATCTTATAGGAATTTTATTTATTCACTTATTTTTCAAGGAAAAATAAAAAGTTCTACAAGTTTAGGGAAAGTAAAAACTTTTTAATTAACAAATTATTATTTATGTATCAACAATAGATAATAAAATAAATGTTCGATTCATAATTCATTTTTGAATTTTAAACAATTTTTTTTTAAGATTAGGAAAGATTAATTGTTTAAAAATATGAAATTAAAAAACAATAATAAATTATATAATTTATATAATAGATAAAATGAACAATTTATACAAACATTTCAGTTATGTTCGTGTTCCGATTTGAAGTTGCATGAATTATTTATCCAGTGTTATCATAAGTATAATAGTGTATAAGATAAACAATTATTACTCAATTCACTCATAACTAGAACAATTACAACAACCTATAATTAAATACTGTACTGTATAGATAAATCTAACTGGAATGAATTGATCTTCTTATGTTTTTCATACATACATAAGTTGTGTTATCTATAAATTATACAAGCATTAATGATAAAATATTAGAGTAACGACGAATCTAAAATATAACATCAGGATAGTTATATTATTAAAAAGTCTCAACAATTACAAAATTCAAATTTTTAACGCTTCCATTTAAAATGATGAAGTTACTCAATAATTTAATTTGTTTACAGTTTTATTACAGGGAAAAATACTATAGATCCCATCACTTTCGGCGATTCCAAATTGTAAAAATTTCGAAACATTCCATAAATTAGATTTTGAAAATAGGAAATTAAAGTTTTAAATTATTTCGAATATCAGAGCATTTTTTCAAGCTTGTAGTGTCTAACTGATAAGTAAAGGAAGTGAACGAAAATGGCTTCCATTATAATATATAATCATATAAACAAGCAAGAATATTACAACAGGAAAAACTTTTCGTGTTTCATCTATTATTTATTTTTTATTTTGAGTTAGTTTTTGAATTATTCGATGGATGCTTATCTCACGGAATTAGAAAGGAAAGCCAAAATTGCCGCAAAGAACTGAGAACCCCGCGATCTTAAATACAGTATAAAGCAGAGAGGCCTGGAGAAACCCTGAAGGCAGCGACTGCGCGCCTCACGACCACTAAAGATGGCACAGGGGCCCGATTGTCCTAAAGTCAAAAAGGAGTTCTGGTAATCTATTATATACATTATTCTGCAACTTCATACTTTATATCTGCAAACAACGTTCTGTAGTAGTAAGTACAGCGGGAATATCGCATTACCATTCTATAAAATGACACGGAAGTACAGAAAATCGAATGCGTGTATATGTTACTGGATCGACTTCCTATAATGGCTTTTAATTTTTCTATCAGTATAACAAAAACAATCTGTTCTAATTATTGATAAAATCTTATTTTTTAATCATTAAAATTGAATATATTTAAGTTGGCATATCCTTTTTTTATCCGTCAAGTTTTCATATAGCCTATCCTTTTAATTATTTCAATATGAGGAATATCGTATACTCACTTGACACTTGCAGGTAAAACAAGGATTATCGGAAATACTTTTCACTTTAACTTCTTCTCCTTCTTTTTCGCATTGCACATCTTGACCTATAAACGATAATTTTCATTTTAAATTAGATTAAACCACACGCAAACGGTCATTCGACCAACAAAACTGGATAATACATTAATAAAAACCTAATTAATATTTATCTTTTATGTATAAACTGGAGCCTTTCTGTCGATAAATTGACTCAACTCTTCTCTGACTCAGACTGTTATTGCTAGTGACTCATCCACAATTATATATATATATATATATGTAAGTTTTCCATATTTGATATTTGCCAACTACTCCAGTATACGTGATACTCTTGTTTTTTGATAGGGATTATTCTCTGATTTAGCTACCAGTATAAGGTTTAAGATGGCAAAAGTACGATCTGGTTTCATATTCACTACTATAGTAAATGTTATATAAACATTGTCAGATTAATTGCAAAACAAAAAGAAAAAAAATTAATTTAAACCACATACGGCAGTTTACATACTTTTCAAATGACATTTTTACTGCCGCAAAGCAATGGCATTCCTTCTTCCTGTAGTAATTCGACTCGATTAAGAACGGGCAAAGAAATTAAACAAAAAAATTACGCAGGTGGCCAGTGTCATGGGTCAAAGGTCTGCTGTGTGTCATAAATGTGGGAATAAACGGTTTCGATTCGTAGAACAGAAATCTTTTTGAAACATCTTTTTTTTTTTAAGAATCGTTATCCTCTTTCTCGAACCATAGCAACAAGTTTTCTCGCAGATTACCATCGACTTTACAAGTTTTTGCTATATTAAAAACATTCGACATAATTTTAAATCGGATAACCAATCGAATGAGTCCGTGCCCTAGAGACACACCCGCAAGTAACACGTCACAGAGAAAAATTTTAAGTTCTGACTGACTGAGCACGTGGCTAGATTTAAAATGGCTATGTATGTATATAATTTGCTAGTATAGCTGAATAACATTTTTTAATGATGCATAGGAGCTATCGTATATCATCTATTGCTTTGATTCAATTAAAACAAGAATTGCTATGCATAACTTAGTACGGCATCTTAGATTACAAACTTCCTTTTGGTTTAGAGATGTGTAAATATTTTTCATCATCTTGTATCCAGTTAAGAATAGATTTTTTTTTAAATGAAAGAAATAATTCATACGGAGACGGGTCACTCAGGCCACCAAAAAATACCAGATGTCTTCAAATCATTGCCCCATAATGGGTTCAGAGTCTGATTACAAGTGCAGTATAGCAAAGCAGCTGATACATTTCAAAACCACTCCTTTCACCCTCAGAGCTCGTTTTACGATTTTTTCTCGTAATTCCTCGCCATTAAACTCTCTTTCCTCTCCCATTTTGTTTATGAAGCGCCTTCCTATCGCTACGGAATTCCAACCACCAGGAATCTGATTACAACCGCAAAAAACGCATCTTCTTCTTCCATATAAACTAATTTTGGACAACTTCTAAACTCTTTCAACTTAAAACAAAATAATGAGACATTAAAAATGACATTCGATTCTTAAATGTAAAGAAAACTATTAAAATTTTACATATAAAGAGCGCCGGTTGAAAGCTCGTGACGTCATTTATGAGTATTTTTTCCCAATTCAAAGAAATTTTTTTTATAACTTAAAACAAAGGATTCGTCGATTCGTTTACTAAATTTATAATGAGAAAATTAATCACAATAAATTATTTTTACAGTAAATGATTTTTCAAAATTAAAAAAAAATTATATATATATAAGGAATATTATTCGGCGATAAATTAACGATAAGTAAAAAAAAAAAAAAATGTTATTCACGTGAGTAGATGCAGAACGATTCGATCTCATCATTATTAAATATTATTTAAACGTTTAATTACTGTACTTGATAAACGGAACGACTTTTTGTTATCCGTGCGTGTATCTTGTAGTGTGACACGTGTCGCAAATCCGGTAGAGGTTATCGACGACACAATTTACTCTTAGTATGTAGAAAGGTCAGAATAGAATGACTGGGGTGGAAGGAGAAGGATAAAAAAAAATCTCCAAACAATAAGCCGCCAATTGATATAGTCTTATCCAGTTATAGTCTTACTTTCAGCTGTTTTACAATACTTTTTCTGAATGGGGAATCCGAATACCGTTTCCTTTCCTTCTATTGGTTGTGCCTTGCCTAGAGCTTATTACGTCGTCTGCTCGACCGAATGGAGTCAAAAATCATAGTTCGGTGGCATTTTTAAAACGGCCAAACCGAATTTTTAATCATTTTTTTCCCTATTATTTAAATCTTCCTTAAATAAGACGATTGAAATTCGACTCGGCTCGTACGAAACCGTATTAACGAAAGTGACGTCACACTCCCTACTTAATCCCGTCTTTCAATAATCCCGCTTATCGCGTGACGTCTCTCAGTCGTCGGGACTGTTTTTTTTTTTTTTTATTTCATATCACATATGCGAAAATTAACCATTTTTAATGTTAAAAAGCGTACGAATAAAATTATTTAAGGAATTTAAGATGTTTTAAATTTGTTCTTCTTTGTCTGGCTGTCCATATATGTTCGGTAAAAATTGAAATCAGACAAAAGAGAGACCGATAAAAAATATATATATATATATTAGAAAATAAATACTAAAACGACAAAAGTCACGTTTGCCATTTGTGGCATGTAACCCTCGGGGTTTCCGAGATTCTCTACCAGAGGGCATTGTCAAGGTCGGTTTAAGTCAGATCAGAATAAAAATGGTTCTTGGAGGAAAAAAAATCGATTTTATTTACAAGATTATACAAAATAGTAATCGATTATAAAGGAATTTTTATAAATAATTACAGAAATTTGTAATTTCCGTTTATATTTTCGTCGTTACTTCTAACGTGTTAATTGAAAGAATGAGTTTTAAAACGAATTTATAAAAGTTTAAAAATATTTAATATAAGAAGTTATCGGCAGATGGCGCTAATCGAAAGTATTTTAAAAATAACTTTAATGAATTATGAAAATTTATTTTTAAAACTCTTTTTTTTCGTGTCAAAAGTTAACGTAAATTTTTTTATATATATATTTATAAAGTATAAAACTCGTATCAGTCTACTTCCGATTTTTTTAAAGTGTTTTAAAAAAACCGGTTAGATTCTTTCTATACAATATAAATTATTACCTAATAAGTACAGAAAGACGGATAAATTAGAAAATTATCATTTGTTATCCTATTTTATCATTGTTCACATAAGGAATCTCCAAGAATGCGAATGTAGGCGGACTAAATCGACTTTAGTTGGAGTCCTCCACATACTTCAGACTCCACCATCGAACCCGCGCATAATTGCATTTTATTAAAATAC
>WUQG02410542.1:0-16306 GCA_011317285.2 Androctonus mauritanicus
TGATTTTAAGCTCTTCTTACATCTTCTCTGGTCCTTTTTTCTAATTTGTGTCCCCTGAGATAATTCTCACAAGAGTCTTTATACTGTTTCCAATAACTCAACCTTTCACCTTAGTTAGTGAAGAGAAGAATGATTTTTAGGACATTTGTCCCAACCAGACACCTGTGTTTACCATTATCACTTGATTTAATTGTGCTGGGACAAGAGTCCACAGTTGGTTTATACTATTTATTATTGTATGTCACCTTCTTGGATGTCTCTCTCTCCCTCCAAATTCCTTTCTCCGTTTCCTTCTTATAACAAAAAAAAAAAATATATAAAATCTGGAGGTGAGGGCAGACACACCACATTCAACCCGCATTCCTGTCCCTCACAATTCTATATCATATTCCTAAATATCTTTTTAGATTTTAAATAAAAAAGTTACACTTCACACACACACACAAACACACACACACAATCAGTATTTTATAAGTACTATAAATTAACCACTACAGATTCCTCAGTTAATAACTAATACTTAAGATGTTTGGATTGCTTCAGATTTCCACCCAGACAACCCAGGTTCAATTCTTGATCTCTCTCTTTTAGAAAAAATTTATTCAGAGGATTCAAGTCTGCCTATCAATTCCCATCTATAGACTGGTTAACATTGCCACAGAGATGAACAGCCTGTTGCTATGTCTTGTTTCCATGCCCATTTTCATGTGGCCAATCTGGCCAACAACTGAAAAGTATTAAAATCAAATGCAGCTAACAAAAAAAATTAAAATTCTAGCTAGGTTTGTTTGAATTGAATTCTAGAATTTGATTCTTAGAAACTCAATTAGTAAAATATGATAGGAAAAATGGCTCCCCTTCTAATATTACATTGGCTTTAATAATTACTGAGTTTGATTTTGTTTTTATTGCTTTGATGAACCATTGATAGTGACAGATGTAGATCATATCCTTTTTTTTTAAACATGTAGTTAGAGAATGCTTTTAATAATTTACTTTTTGTCCTCCAGAAAATTTTTTTATGGATCAGTAATTGTATTATTTTTATTCAAACTTACACTAATTTCTGTTTAATAATATGAACTCAAGTCTGATAAAACAAAACAATAAGCTCATCCAATATGATAAACTGTTTAATCAAAAATATTTACAGCTATCCATGTAGCCTGTCTCAGTAAACAGTTTTATCTTATTGAATGAGCGTATTGTTTTCTTCTATTTTGATTTTATAGTAAGATCTTATATTATCAGATCAAGTAATGGTTCACATTATTCAAGCTATTTTTGAAACTTATTTTAATAATGAATAAAGTCAAATAACTTCAAAATTTTTTGAAGTTATTTGACTTTAATCTACTTGATTATAAAAAACTTGAATATTATGAATATGACTTAAAAGTGCAAGAAGATTCTAATAAATTACAAGCAATGAAAAAAAATTGAAGATTTGAAAATGTCTGATCCTTGAAATTATTTTGATTCTAGCATCTAAAAACAGAGTATCTGAATGAAAATATTAATTAATAATGCATAGTACTCACTTTTAATGGTATTACTTCTTTATTTACATTATAAAAGAAAGCCATAGCTTTGGTCCAGGAAAGAAGACCAGCAACATCACCACATACTCTCTTGGCAGTATTCATATTGTAATCTTTCTTCTGGAAATAAGGTGCCAATAGTTCTATTGTTTCATCATTAATGCTATCCTTATTAAAATTCTGAAGTGCTTGAAGAAATCCTGTACTTGCCATGAACTGGAATTTAACCAATTGATTATTTTCAATCAAGTCAAAAGCAATTAAATAACAAACAACTAACCTTCAGAGATTCTTCCCAGGATGTATTCATGCAGTTGTTTTCCATATCTATAGACAGAGGTTGTAGCTTACGTTGAAAGAGTATTAAGACACAATCCATGATACGCATAATGAGATGTGGTGGATGACTTAATTTTCGTATGGTAGCTAAAAAAAATCAGAGAATTCATTCATATGATCAAAGAAGAAAACTGTAATATACTATATTGTAGATGACAAATCAATGTTTGATTAAAAAAAATTTTAACATTTCATCCTCTTATCAGGTATGAAATAATTGTTTCCCATATGCATTGTCTACAATCAATAAAGGACTAATATGAATATTGAATCAAGTTGATCTATAAACAATATTTAGACATGATATATTTGTAATATATTTAATGAATTCTATCTAGAGATAATTTGTATTATTCTTTTCAGTCTTTTTAACTCCTTCTTTACTTTAATGACTATAATGCATATAATTTTATTTTTTCATTTGTCTCTTATCAAGATATCCAATGCAAATGCAATATATTAAAATTTGAATGGAATTTATATATTATTTTGTTTTGAATTTTATGCTACTTTCTATCTTATTTAATATTAAATATGGGGCATTCCAATTCCTATTATCCCATACACACGTGTGGTGAGATAAGCTATCAACTAAAACAGTATTCTCCAACTGCCAATCCATAAATCAATGCCAGTCTTCCAAATATTTTTACTAGTCATAAAAAATAAATGAATATTAAGATAAATGGATAAAATAATATATATATATAAAATTTATTTGATTTATATGCAAAATAATTTATTATTTATTCCTATCAATATTACAGCTGGTTTCTATTCACATAAAAACTTCTTCATACAAATTGTTTTGTAAAAGCACTCTTCATGAATCATTCTTAGTTATATCAATAAACAAATATACAGTATAATATTCTAATTCTTACATTCCTAACAATTCTATTTTTCATTATTTAAAATTTAAAATTCACATGCATTTCACATATATTCAAAAAACAAAAATTATTAAATATTCTACCTCTGTAGATTTCAAAAATATTTATATAAACTAGCTTAAAAAGTTTATTAATAATTTTTTACAGTTTTTAACAAAATTTCAATATTTTCCACTATTTTTGATATTCTAGATATTTTATGCATTTATAAACATTTTAACTACAGTTTATTTTTAATCTTAGTTATAATTTAAAATATAATGTTAATTAAGAATAAGAGATTCGACACATATTTCACAAGTAATCAAAGCACTATTATTTTTGTTTGACACTGTAACTGTATTAAAAATTGTATTGAAACTGTTTTTTCTTATTATTGCTGTATAGCGCTGAATTTTGATGAGTATTTAACACTGTTTTATTTAAAACTTGTATTGAGTCTATAGGAGAACTGAAGATCATTTATATTACTATGCTGATAATATGGTCTGCTAAATTGTTCAATGTTACAGCAAATTGCCATAAAATAATGAAAATTTTAGCAAATAAGCTATAACCTTCAAATAAAATTACAATATTAACACGATTTTGACATGTAGTAAATTTTCTGTATCTTTATAATATATTTGATGATCAGATGGACAACGTTTTGCACATTCCAATCGATTCTAACAGTTATAAAATGGTGGAGAATTATAATTTTAAATCATTCTTGAAAGGCTGCATGATTAGCCATCAAACAAAACAAATTGCATTGAAATGTTTATTTGAAATCAAAAACTGCAAACCCAGAGATACAATTATATAAAAATAAACATCATTTTTACTGAGACTATTACCTTTTATATCAAAATCGATTGTTTTGTGCACATTAATGCAGTCAGAAAAGTTGGTAATATGCTTCTCCCATAGAATCAATACTGCCTTCCGTTGTTGTCACCAAGTATAATACTGTACAAATGCAAAATTTTAAAATGTTTACCAATATGAGAAGGTTTTATTGTGTTTAGAGCTGCCTCTGCTTCTTCCAAAGCTGGTTTTGCTTCTTCTAATTTTTCTTCTGCAATTGCTTTGTCAATGGAGATATTATTGACTATCAACTGCAATCTATTCTTCATTTCCTGAACATTATTTTTCACTTTTTCAGCTTCTTCAGCATGAACTGTTACTTCATTAAGTACCTATATATGGAAAAAATTGCATTAAATATCATATATACTATATAGCTATCATATAGCATTCTGACCTACCGGTAAGTAATTTTGAACATTGAGTGAAATGGTTAAATTTCCTTATTTAGAAGTAACAATTATTCAGTCAGTTATTTTGTTTAATAGATATATATTTTAAGGACAGTTGGAATAATTTATAAAAACAATTATTTATTCAAATTAAATGTGAAATTTGGATGAATTTAAAAAATGTTGAAGTTTTTCATTTTTAACCTACTTTTAAGAAGATTAGACTTATGTGTGTGTCTTTTGAATTAATTAGTATATTTTTATGAAATTTGGTAGTGATATTCTGCTATTAAGAGACATCTTGATATATGTGGCATCAAGATATCTCTTAAAATTAAAAAAACATGAAATTCTATCTTGCAGGATTAAAAGATGTGTCCCTTTAGTCTTGCAAGATAGAATTTGATGTTTTTTAATTTTAGTTTATATTAGTGTCAATAGATGAAACTAATTGTTAGCAGAAAAGGATACCATATGGCTTATCTAATTTCTTATCAAAGTGCCTCTATCTCAATATCTATCACAATGATGTCACATCCTCATTATGACATTATCATGACATAATAATGGATGAAGTCACAAAACTCCAATGATTTATTTCATCACAATGATGTAACATGTGACATTTTGATAGTACCATCAATTTGGCAATGTGAAATCATTATGATATCTACCATAGATATTGCTGATATCTATGGTAAAATTAGAAACACAAAAGCAATGGACTTCAAATGCTAAATAAATGGAAAATAAATGATAACTTCAGAAAATAGGCAATTTTACTTCTTTCTGAAACTTCTCGTCTATTATATATAATAATATACAGTGAGTGCAGAAAGTATTCGTACACAAATACTCAGTTATGTTCAAAAACTGCTATTTCTTAAAATCTATAAATTTAAATTGTATAACAGAATATGCTTTACTACTCTATGTAAAGTTTACATTAAAAAAAATTTATGCTAGATACATATGACATTAAGCATAAAAATCCCATCATCTCAATAAAAGGTATTCACACATTATATCTGAGATGTTTTCATTATTATTTTATAATTAATACTTTATTAGATGTCCTTTCACATAGAGACTTCATTGCATGGATTCAATGAGATTTGAGGTCATTCAGCTGGATAAAAGGTCCCATTTCTATCAAAGTGCAATTTGTAATTCATTTTTGTTGGAAATTGTCCTGTATCTAATTTTTTCATTAAGAACTTCCCATAAATGTTCAATTGAACTGATATCTAAAGACTGAGAGGGAAATTTCATAAATTTAGGGGTATTATATGATATCCATAGCTGCATATGAATATCATATAATATCCCTAAATATCCGTAAATTTATGAAATTTAGGCTGTATGCTTGGGATCATTATTATATATAAAAACATAATCACAATGACGGTTTATTTTTAAATTTTTTTTAAGTACCTATATAGACCTGATGATTTATATTTCTATTAATTATGACTAAATTTCTGACTCCGGAGGCACTCATTCAACCTCATACAAGTATAAAATTTCCTTTATATTTCTCTGTGGGAAGCAAATAAGATCTCAACAAATTTAGATTTCTTTCCCTATCATACTTTGTGCTCCATCAGTTGTAATATTATATGTTTGTTATATTATGATCTGTTTCAAAGTTGAAAGCCCTTCCAGAAATTCATAAAAAATATCAGACCCTGTTGTTGTTCTCTTTAATAACTGCATGCATACCAATTCCTCAGTAATAGAAAAGTTTTCATCAACACCTCTTATAAATAATACTAGCTGAGCAGAATCATTTATATCAGTGCTTTCATCCATAGTAATGGAGCAGAATTTAAATTGACTAATCTTTGACTCCAACTGTGATGTCAGATTTTTATTTATGGCTTCAATTCTAAGAATCACAGTTTTTTTGAGATAAGCTTACAGTTTCAAAATCCTTTTTCTTGTCAGGACATAAAGTGTTTAACAAACTCCTCATCAGAGAGAGCTTTATTACTTTTAGTAACACTGTATGCTACAATATAACCTGCATGTGTAGCTGCTTTCTGAGAACTATTTATTTTCTTAAAAAAATTTTACTGATCTGATAATTTTTTGCAAAGATGATCTGCTTTTCATTTCCTTTCATATTCAGACATTGATTTGTAATTGGAATTTTTATGCTCAGAAGTGAAGTGGCGAGAAATGTTGTATTCTTTGAAGACTGCTATGAGAGACAGTTCGTTATCCTTTACAACTGTGGAAAAATACTTCCAGATCCATTCATCTTTGAAAACACAGCACTCTGAATCAAGTTTATGTTTTTTAGCAGACATTTTACAGTTGAAATATTTTATGAATATCCACAATAAAACTAACAAACACTAACAACAATACTACTTTTTAATAATTTCACCATTATGACATTAGCATTCAACATTTATGAAGTTGGAATGCGTTAGCCTGTCCACTATCTTTTCGTTCAATGGTAGGTTCCTGCTTTCTGCACATTCCAAACTGACTAATATTATTTGATGTCATTTGTCTGTTGTAGCGCATTAATCACTTCAAAAGAGGACAAGTATTAATGCCTTTGTTATCGTTAATATAAATTCGTAAGCAATAAATTCAAATTCTTTTCTCAGAATCTTGTTTCTATTTTTTTTAAATTTACATATAAAAGCAAATAAATATATTTTAATAATTTTATGCATATTTATTAGGGGGGTTCCATTCTTTGCACTTGCAAAAGTTTTTAAGTCAATTTCTATATAAATTCTCACAACTGTATTTTGCATATGCAAAAAATATTCAAATTTCTATGAAAATTTTCACATATGCAAAAAATGGAACATGCCCTTAAATGAATTTTTTAAAACATTAAAATTTAAAATTTCTATACTACTGTTTTAAAACCTATAGCAGGCTGGATAGAACCTCTAGATGAGCCACATCTGGTCAGTGGCTATATTTTTCCTATGACTGCATTAAGTAATGACTCGTGCAAAATGAATATTAAAATTCTTTGTTTTAAAGCCTGTTTTTTCCTTTTTTAAGGACCAAATTAATGGCCCTCAAAATTAGAATGCCAAATTAATGGCAAAAGAAAAATGGAACATGGAATTAAATATTTCATGCTTTCTAATAAGTTTTTCAGTCATCAACAAAGTATTTTCAGAAATACATTTAGCATTGCAATATCAAATGAAGTTTTCATTTTTTATTTAAATAACATTATTATAAATATCAGAATTCTACATTATAAATATTAAGTTTACTTTTCTGAAACTATAATCTGATTTTGGTGAGGCATTTATAGTAATACTAAGCAAATACATACAATTCAAATTCATATTTCAAGTTTCATACTTGTTCCAATCTGTTTGAAGCAGTTTCTAGCTCCTTCTCCATAGTTGCAAGTTCTTCATTTAGATGCTCCACAGAAGTTGATGCATCTTCCAACTTTAAGATACCATGTTGCATCCTCTTTTTAGATTCTCCAATTTCTTTTTGTTTTTCTTTATATATTTTTTTATAACTTATAATGAAAGTTAGATATGATTTTGGTGTTACATGTATTGTACGGCGATACCTGTAGAACAAAAGAAAACAGTTAAAATAAAAAAATTATAGGGTACAATAATTCTGCAAATAGCAATATATTTATTAACTATTATAGGCCATATGACTGTTTCATTTTTAATGCGACATTTTCATAGCTTTTTTTAAATTTTGTATCTCTATTTAAACAAAATTTTAATATAAAAAATTATGTAAAGTAAAAGTAGCTCTAAAAATATATTTCTTAAGCATGAAAGATATACTATATTATATTATATTTTCAAAATAAAATATGCAAAATTATCATTATAATCATATATATAACACATTCATGCAATCAGTTCTAATATATTCCTATAAATCAGTCTATAAGTAAGTTATATATTGAATTCTGCATCAAGAATTCTTGTCTTAAACATTTTTACAATTGATCAAAATAATTTTCTTGGTCTTTAATAATGCACAAAAAAATTACAGATCAAAAACTTTTATCTGTAATTTTTTTGTGCATTATTAAAGATATCTATTCTAAAAATAAATAAATTTCATTTAGTTTTTCATGATTATTATATTTTCTTTCTTTCTTTATGATTACTTCAAAGTAACAATTTTCTATTATAATTATATATTTGCATAGTAGAAAATTTAATATTCTTAACAGTGATATTTTCTTTGCATAGAATTTTGATTATTTCGATTTTATAACATAAAAAAAATAATTTAATGAAATATTAAAAGAAAATTAAAAACGAAAACTAATATAATAACTATATAAAAAATAATTGAAAATAAATTTGTTGCAATTAAGTAATTTATTTTTTTAACTATTGAACTTAAATTGGAATATAGTAGGTCCTTATTTAATAACACTTCAATGTGATTTCACCTTTATATCCAGAACAAAAACTAAATTAATTAAAAAATTAAAATTTTTAAAATAGCTAATTTGAATAAAATTTCTGTGTAAAATAGGCAGAAAATGAGTTTGAACAATATAAAAATCAATTCATATCTTAATATTTTTTAGAAAGAGTTCAAACTCAATTTATCCAGTCAACAACCCATTCTTTATTAATATTCTGACAGATCTCACTATAGATGTTGACCAGTTTTTGCTACTAATTTATAACTATAAATTACACAAAGGGCATATTTATTGATGCCATTTTATAATCAGCAAAAACTGGTCAACATCTATAGTGTGATCTGTCAGAAGATTAATAAAGAATGGGCTGACTGGATGAATTGAGTTTGAACCCTTTCTAAAAAATATTAAGATATGAAAAGTTTTATTAAGAAAGAAAAGTTAGATTTAGAAAAGTTTAATTGAATAATTTAATAAATAAATTAAGGAAGTCTATATTAATATATTTGAGATTAAGAAGATGCCTTTAGTTATTGGTTGGTTAGTTTATGCTAACAATTTTCACAAAACATATACATGACATAGCTGTTTTAGTGTCAGTTGCAGGTTAGATAACAATCATGATGGAGTTGAACCAAAAATAGAGACAAGATCTAAAGATGTGGCCTAGACACACTCAAAAATATGTATGTAGAAATGAGAATCCCAGCATTAATTCCAGATCCCACAGATGGAATTCTAACAAACATGATTGTTTTCAACTTTTACAAAACAAATGCAAGAGCAGAAGACTCCTGGAATGAAATAAAAAATCGTAAAATTATATCTGAGCAGAATGATGAGGATAATATAAATAACAAGCACAATTAGCAAGAAATAGTTTTTTGTTTACATAAAATGTTTTTGATATCTCTTATAGATTCTTGTCAGTAGAATAATAATCCAGTATAATAAATCAGTACAATAACTTTATGTAAATATAAACTGTTTTCTGCTAATAGTGCTTGTTATTTATATGATTTTATTAAGAAAGCAGTAAATTAATGATTCTGTAGGATAACAATCTCTCATATAAAAAATATCAGGAGGAATTATTTATAATCATAAATTGTTTTTGAATCAGATTCATAAATATTTTTCTATAAATTTCTAACATAATTTAAGTGATTAATTTTATTTTTAACAGAAAGGTTTGATAAAATCAAGTTCCACTTGGTGAACAACATTATAACAAAAAAATTACCTTTGAAAATACTGCTGGCAATCCAAAGTAACAGAGTGATGAATGCTTCCCATAACAGTAGCCAATGAGGAACAAAGTTTTTTTGTGTCTAACATATGCAAGTAGTTATTAGCTACAGCTACCAGAGCTGTTTGTGGCCAAGGTTGAAACCAATTGATGATACAACCAGAAACAATCCCAGGAAATTTCAAAGCACGCTTCCTTAACTTTTCTCCTACCTAGAAAATATCCAAAACTCACAAATATTCTAAAATCAATAACTTTGATCAATTAAAGAAACTCACTGGAGAAAAGCAAAGCATTAGATGCAAATTTTTTCTGGATCTGGATAAGAAGTAATCAAAAACTGCTTCTGAAGTATTAGGATTCTGTGAATGACCTCGTTTCAATAAAGGAGATAACTCCTGGATGATTTCCAATTGTTCTTCACGGTTAAAAAGATTAGATATCTGGAAACAAGTTGGATCCCAACTATATTAGAAATATTATATGTTAAATAGACAAGAATGTTATTCGAATTACAATTCTTGATAGTTGCAATGCCTTCTTAGAATTAATTATAAACTATCATTTAATATATATATTATATTTCTTAACTTATATATTATTACAGATCAGCAGTATTATATTTAATATATCCTATTACTAAAAATATTCCGTAAACTGTTTTACGATTCCCATATTAACTAAATTAATGATTCTAATTCTACAATTGAGTGGCCAAAATAAATGCAGTAGAACTTTCATATTTCAGTACTCTGTAAGAGTAAAACATAAAATTATCTGAATAATATAAAAAAAAGAAACATGTTTCAATTTAGATTCAATAACTAAAGAAATAATGATCAGATTTTGCATAATTGTAAAAAAAGATGGAAAATATTATGAAAAGAAGACACAAAAAATATGGTACTAATACAGTATTTTATTAAAAATTTTGTGTTGAAGAAATAAGCATACAGGTGGTTCTCAACTTACAACAGTGATTGGTTCTCAACTTACAAGATAAATAAAACTAAAAATTATCTTGTAAAATTTTAAGAAGTTTACAAGATAAATAAAATTTTACTTTGATTTTATTATCAAACTATGCATACTTACTATATATTGGTTTTCAGTTTACTACAGTGATTGGTTCTAATCTCACCTTCCTAAGTTGAATTTGATCAGAAGTCAAAAATGCTCAAAATTTATGGATTTGTCACTATTAATCAAACTATTCACTATCTTAATAAATATAAAGAACTCAAAACCACAAGAACCAAACATAAAAAAGAATACCTTCCATTTATCAGACCATGGGAACTCAAGCCCATTGAATTGCATTAACCAATCAAGAATTTATTGATTATAATATTGTGGAAAGTATGAATAATCATAATTTGAAGACTACCTGTATATATGTAAAATTATTCAATATCTTAAAGGAAATGCAATAATTTTAGCCATCACTGTAATTGAAGAAAATTTATTAACTTAAAATTATTTGTTTCTGAAAATAGAAAACCTGTAATATTGATATTTTCATTTGCTTTACATTTTTAAATTCTAAATCTTTCTTTTGTAAATATGCATTATCATAATTTTATATTTAAAATACATGATGTGATGATACAATGCATAATGTAAATATAAATAATTCAAACAATTTGCTGCTATGATTTAAAAATTATAATATCTTTTGTAATAAAATATAATAAAATTATGAGAAGTTTACAAGATAAATAAAATTTTACTTTAATTTTATTATTGAACTATGCATACTTATTATATAATATATATTTATTAAGATGCACTATATTAATTTCTTATTTACAACATCTGCATTGGTACATATTCAAAATTTTATCATCATCATCAGCTGTCATGATAAATCTGTAAAATATGAATCCTATTTGTATTTTCCTTTATTTTTGTCACCATTATGCAATTGCTATCATATGATGTCATAAAGTTCTGATGAAAATATCAAACAAAATATAAATGGAATCCATATTAGTACAAGACCCATATTTTATTTTGTTTACCTTAATTGGAATATTTGATTTACAACATTTCCAAATTACTATCAGAGTCACTTATAACAATAGTTTTTATAACAAAATTAGTTAAACCAATCTAAAAATATAAATCTTTTCCTAAATAATTCCAAACTATACAATTATTATTCTGGGAAGATTTCAGTTATTTCATAAATAAAACTCATTTCACTGAATCTATATTCAGTGAATATTCTTATTTTGTGCACTGTTTTAAAATTATATCCATAGTTGATAATGGAAAATATTGCATTTTCCATTATTTAAAATCTTTACTATGAAATTGAGTTAATTCATTCTTTTTTTTATCTGTTCTATTAATAATCACAAACTCAATAAACATTATTAAAAAACATTAATGGTAATACATAACATTTATATATAATTACACAAATAATTTGTAGTAAAAAAGCTTAGTTGATTTAATATCATTATTTATTGCTTCCTTATTTTAATCTATGAAATACAATGAGTACATACAAGCTAGTTTAA
Source organism: Androctonus mauritanicus (assembly GCA_011317285.2). NCBI lineage: Eukaryota > Metazoa > Arthropoda > Arachnida > Scorpiones > Buthidae > Androctonus > Androctonus mauritanicus. The sequence continues at coordinate 12,191 of WUQG02410542.1, forward strand.
TATAACATACAAATTAAAAATATAAGTAGTCTAACTTACAACTGACTTATGACTTGTGCTTGCAACAATGTCATTGATAAATTCTGTGACTGATCAATGCATTGATAAAGATTTTGAGTCCCTGACCAATGATCTGATTTACAAAAAGCATCCTTTTGTATCTGGTTTTTGTATTTTTGAGTTCATTAAGTTTATTAATATAAAGTGGAATATAATAATAAATATTGGTAGAGGGCAATTCATAAATTTTAGACATTTCTGACTTATGATAACAAGGTCTGAAGCAAATTCAATTGTACATCAAGAACAATTGCTATATTAAAAATATTGAAAATCTTGTACTTACCATACCACATGTGAGAATGTTATTCAGATATTCTAGGAAAGTTTCTTCTTTCAAATCTTGTTCAGAAAATATAAATGTAGTTTCTTTGTCTTGAACTCCAGTCAATTTATATAAATTTTTCATATCATCCAAAAAGTTACAGGTACTGTAGCTTCTTCTCAGAAAAAATAAAATAAATTGATACTTTTTATCTTAATCTATAAATTACTATACTTTTCCAATTATTGTCAAAATAACTGAACCTGCTCAGAGTAATTTGGAAGATCTGATAATTAGCAATAAAAGAAGATAATTTTGTCAATGACTGTTTTCCTGATCCACCTACACCAACTAGCAACCCATTTCCACCTGGTATTTGAAGTATCCTTGAAATCTATACATAAGAAATATGTTAAGTTTCTATATGTAACTACATAACAGATAATTAAAATATAAAAAAAATTATTGTAAAAGTGTAATCAATAACTATTGTAATATAACTTCACATTACATTACAGTAGTTGTTGATCTACAAAATTAACTATATAGAAATGTATCTAAAAATTACTAAGAAAGCAGATATTGGCTACAATTTAGAAACAGCTAATTAACTAATATTATTGTTTTTATTTCTGGAGAATTTAATTAAAATTTCAAAAACTGAAAATGCAAAATAATAAAATGTATTATTAAAAAATCTCAACAACAAAATAGCTATGTTTCTATGATGATAATGAAATTCTTGTTCAAAGTTTCTATAAAATTTAGAAATAAAAGTTATATCTGTATTAAAATCCAAAATTTTAGTTTATACCTGAATATGATATGATGATTATACTTTCATATCATTACAAAAGTCCAGAATATGATGTCTGTAACCAACATTATCTCTTAATAAATAAATATTTAAAGAATTGAACCAAAACATGTCCTATATTTACATTAAATCTATTTCTTCTATTTTATATTAATTTTAGGTATTAAATTTTGTTTAAAGGTAAAATTATCTTTCCTCTTTCAGACTCCTTATTAAAAAATTTAAGTTACAAGATATGACTACTGTCTTCTAACTAAATTCACTTAACAAATATCATCATCTAATCTGCATAATGATATTTCTGATCCAAACTGAAATCTCATAATTTGAGCCAAAAATTACTCTCTTTTTGATGAATCATCCATGAAAAATTATAATAATAAATTATATAGAGCAGAGGTGGAAAACCTTTTCAGCAGGTGGGCCAAATTTCAGAAATAATATTTCCTGCCAGGCCATGCATTTAATTCTTTTATTTGTTAATTAAAGCAAACAAGCAAACGTGCTATAGCTTCGACTATATCGCTGCTTCACAGCATATGAGATCATTATCAAATGCTTGCCTGATCTAATGTAAAAAAAAAAAAAAAAACAAGAAATAGGTATATTTATTTTTTTGAAGAAAATAAAGCATAACTGAGAATCAAACATATCTATTAGACAATTTAAAAATATTTAAAAGTGAGACATCTGATTTTGTTTTGCAGAACTAAGTCAGAATTTTTCCAAAAATGCAAGATATTTCAAATTTTTCTTAGATATAATTTAAAAATATATGATATGAATGACTCATGATATTATGTTTTTTTGGTGGTTTGTACAATAAAGTTAACATTTATGTTTATTTGACCCAGCTCCATGGGCCACAACAGGACTCCCAGTAGGCCATGTATTGGCCACCCCTGATATAGAGGATGGTATGAAATAATAAGAAATCTGGAAACTAAAAAGATAATTATTGCACTGCAAAGTCAAACTATTCAAAATTAGTAATATCTAATGATTTTACAACTTTGAAAAGTCTAGAATTCTGTCTGACTAGATACTCTAACTTAAGTTCGATTCTTTATGTTTTTGTTCAATGTTTTGCCTGAAGAAGGTGTCTTGTACACTGAAAGTGTTTGCAATTAAAAGTTGTTTTGGTGTATACTCATCTGCTGTATAGTGCTTTTGTTTTTCTTTAATAGTGGAGTGGAGTGGCAGTCAAAGTAGTATTTAGTTAAATCCTCTACATATTTGATTATGATTAGTTATAGATATATAATTTTATCAAATCCATTTAGCCATTCTCAATTTATAAGCAAACAAACAAATCAATTTTTTACACGATTTATATATATGATAAATTGATATTTATGAAATTAAAATAAATAATTAAATTTTACCTTTAATAAATGAATAATAGATTCTTTAAAAAATACTAAATCCATTCCACTTCCACGAACTATTTCATTATACATGGTCAAGAACATGTTCAATCTTTCTTCTAACATCTCAAACGATGTCACCTTAAAATTAAAAAACAAAACAAAGTAATTTCTATTCTTCTTCAAAAATCATTTTTCAGTTACGAAATATATATAGAAATAACAATAAAATCATGAATTAGAACTTCAATCTATAATATATTAAAATACAAACATCTGTTCATATTATGGACTCCTGCTCATTCTGACTGCAAGCATCATAAGATATCAGATTTTTATTTTTGATAAAAACTTTTAAATTCTTTAAAAATGATATGTCCTTTCTCTTCAAACTCTTGCTTTGGATGTTGATGTGTTTTTGTATCCCTATAATACTATTATTAAAATGTTGTGTCTTTATAATAGTATAATTTAATTGAACTTAATTTATCCAAACAAACTTCAAATTTTAACATCACTCTGAAGAATTTAAATAAAGGCATTTTTGTTGCCACTCCAAAATGCTCCATTTCTTGGATGATTTCATTCTAGGATAGCCTTTGTTATCTGCAGGGATGTAGAAGTCTTTAGGCCAAGTTTGGTCTGATGCTTATAAGTGAAATTTTAACTGGTTTGTTTGGCATGAATTAGGTTTGATTAACCATTATCTTTGAGGATTTAATTTGTAATTATAACTATGTCAATCAAATTTGCTTAACTAGCACTATTGTAAAGCTATTAAGCCTGTTCAGGAATATTTCTATTGGCTGAGTCCAATGTCTATGATTCCAACTTCTAAAATTCATTAAAATAATGCCCAAAGAATCAATTTGCCAGATTACTTCAGTGATCTAGCAGTTAAGATATCAGGATGTTAACTTGAAGGTCTACAGATGTAGTATCATGATAACAATTTACAATTATTACAATGTTGCAAGGGAGAATTCTGCTTTTGCCTTGACACACATACCTGAGAGAGGAATTTCTTCTAAATGTTCATCTTTTAACAAATTCACAAATTAAGCATCAATTTGTCTATATATTTAAGTATGGTTCCATATTTGTCATCTCTATCGGCTGTCATTGTCATCAATCATCAATGCCATTGCCATCCCTGACAGGATAGGTTATGTTCTCATGCAACTTCTATATGATTGTTTCTTTGTTAATCCTTTACTTCTCTGACTGTTCTCTCTAATTGTTCTCTCCCTATACCAGAAACTATCCATATTTATTCTCTTTCAGACAAGGAACAAACTAGCAGAGCTTTCCCATGCCTCTGACAAGGAACTAAAGAACAGTTTCTCATATGTCAAAAATAATATATTTTTATCAATTTATCTATTATCTAAAATAATCTTTTTCTTTCTTTTAACAAAATCTTAAATCCAAATTGTAATATATTTTTACAATTTAATAGAAAGTAAGGGAGTGCCTTTTAAGAGTCTCCTGGATATCATAACAGATAAAGAACAACAGTTTGATTCTTTGAAGGCTTAGGCAGGAGCTTTTGGGGTTGTATTTTCCTGTTCCGGAGGATCTCGCTACTGTCCCATTAAGGAGGATTC
>WUQG02410553.1:0-16299 GCA_011317285.2 Androctonus mauritanicus
AGAAAAAAATTATAATTTTTTTCTGCTATTTTTTGATTAGTTATAGTCTTATAAGATATTATAGAAAGACTCATTAAAAATATGCAATTAGAAAAGTTTGTTCAAATGCTTTTTTAAGTAAATTTCTTTTATGGAAATTTCATTACAGACATTTAAAGAAAAATTATTGAATCATAATGAAATAGTTAATTGAATAAATGTTGTAGTTGGCATGATTTCTCTTTGTGAATTATTACTGTCATATGTTAAAGATAACTAATCAAAAAATAGCAGAAAAAAATTATAATTTTTTTCTGCTATTTTTTGATTAGTTATAGTCTTATAAGATATTATAGAAAGACTCATTAATAGATATTATTAAATATTAGATCTAATGTTATAAAAAAAGTAAATTTTTGCTTGCTCATATTCTTCTAATTAAACTTCTAAGGAAACTAAAATTCTAGAATTCAATTTAAATAAAATCAGTTAAAATTTTATTTTGTTTTTTGTATTGCACCCAGTTTTAATAATTTTACATTGTTAGTCAGATTGGCTGCATGTAAGCATTGATTTCTGCTAAGAAGATCAGAAAACAATTTTGGATTTCATATATTGGAAAATTTTTTAAGAGATTAGAATCTAGTTCACTGATTCCATTCTATATAATTCTGCTGATTCTATCATGGATAGAATCAACAGAGGAAGGCAACACATTATTGATCTTGGAATGGCTCTTGTCATTTAGTAATCTGACAATGATTAATAGTAGAATGAAATAATACTAACAAAAATAGAGATTAATTTTGCTATTAAGTTTTGTATGTAAATATTATATATAACACTTATTTAACTGTATTAAAAGCTGGAAAGAGCAAAACGTATATTTCTCTTATTATAAAGAATAAATATACTGCTGTCAGAAGCCTTTTTGAATTGGTAAAAGATCAATACACCTGAACTTTCATTAAATCCCATTCTCAAAATCAATATCTATTGAATAGTACTTCTATCATTAGAAATTCTATTCAATATTAAAATCTACCTGCTCATCAATACAGTCTTCTATCTGAGACTTCAATCATACTATTATGATCATTATCAGCATTTTGTTTAAGTGACTAATTAAGATAATTTTTGTACAATCTAATAAACTTACACCTTTCTTGTGGAATGTTACCAAAATAAATCTTTTGCATTCATGAAGTATTTTTACCTTCTTTGCAGAAATGCATAAATGATAAATCAGTTCAGTCATATATTTGTTGAATTTAATCATTTCTCCAGCAGATCATTTGATCCAGGACTCTTTTTGTTGTTAAGTTTTTTACTAATCTTTCAACTTCTTTCAGAATATTGATATTTCACTGGAAGCTTGATGGTGAAATCTTTTTCATTTTCAGTAATATTTCATCCAATGCAATGCCATCTCATTATCTTTATCTGCCATTTCCTATTAATAATCCTGATCATCTTAAAAATCTCTTTAATCTTATACTTACTGTGGAATCTTTCATTTTCTAGCTTTAGACACTTCTGAAATCCTATGGAATAGATAATAAATTGTTTTAGCTAATGGAAGATATTTATGATAAGGGAGAAGCATTTTTAAGCATAGTCCTATGCTTAAAATCAAATCAACAGTATTTAATTTTAAGGAAAAGTTGCATTTCTTTGCATGCAGATATATAATATCTGAGTGTAAATAATAATTTTTTATTTATTAAAGTAAATGACTTTTAGCTGTAACATCAACATTGCTTTGTATGTAATGTCTCCATGAAAAACAAATTACTTACATTATTTGTAATCAGTTTATCTTCAGAGTTGAAGTAATAAATGTATTATTATGATGATAAGATGATCTTTTTATTATTACTAATTTAAATTCTTTAATTGTAGAATATATAGCAAATCTTTTTTATTAAAATAATATAAATGATAATATGAAGTAGTAATTAAAAAGCAACATATACATCCTTCAAAAATCATTATAAGATTAAATGTTAAACTGCTATAATAACATTTGAACAGTAATGTCAAATATTGACATTACTGTTCAAATGTTATCATCAAATAAGATCACAACTTTATTATCAAAATTTAATAGGCAGTAAGGACTGCAGCTAAGAATATTGTTATAAATAAAAATTAAATAAAATAAAGTTTCAGTTTTAAATATATAATTGGATAGCTTTCAAAATATAATTGTTGGACAACATACTCTTTTTGATTCAATATTTATATTACTATATTTTTTATACAACTATAATATTTCAGTTTGCATTATTAGAAACTTTGACAACAGTCATTCAAGATGAATTCCCAAAATTAAGAAAATATAAAGCAAGTTTAACTCTGATTGTTTGTATTATTTGTTTCCTTCTTGGACTTCCATGTGTTACACAGGTATCCATAATTGTGATAATGTACTAATTTTAATTAAGTAGATTATATTACTTTTTTATATATTTTAGGGTGGACCATATATATTTAATATTATGGATAATTATGGAGCTGGATTTCCTATTATATTTATTGCTATTTGTGAAATAATTGCTTTAATGTGGGGATATGGTAATTGTTATTTAAATATTTTGTCATGTAATATATAATTTTTTTTTCTGTTATTTATAAAATACAGTAAAGATATATCAATAGAATTTAAATAAGAATACAATAAACAATGATGTAATAGTTTTTTATCATCATCTATTGCATTCTTATTTATATCTATTAAACAAAATTAATATTTACAATGCAGCTTATTATGATCATATAATTGTAAGTATTTGTTATAAAATACATTAATTATTTATTAACTTCAAACATATGCATATCTCCTAACAATATTTTTGTAAATAAAAAGTGAGCCAAATGTTGGATAAGTCATTTTAAGTATATATTTTCGAAGGTATCTATTTAACTGATGTTATTTTTATATCTAATATTGCTGATGTGTAAATAAAATTTAAAAGCAAATTTATATTAGAAATTAAAACAATAGCCAAGTAACTATTTCTGAAAAAGTGTCATACACATTCTAACATTGCAAAAACTTTAATAAAATAAAATAATACTGTCAGTAGAAAAGGCCATATCTAAATTTTAACCAACCTCCCAATTTGTTGATTAATTCATTTTTTAATATAAAATACTGTTAAAAATAAAATTGCAAACACTATAAAATATGACATAATTTATAGTGTTTGCAATAATAAAAGTTGAAATATTATTAAATAATAATAATAACTTTTCATAATATTTCGTTAACTGAAAAAGTGTTAAACAACAAAGTAAAATTCAATATTATATCATTTTATAAACAACATTATGTGAGAGTATTCATTTTTTGAGAGCTTCCCACATTTTTAAAGGGTAAGAATGATGTAGCCATTCAAAGCTTGATGGTGAAATTGTTTACATTTTCAACAATATTTCATCCATTGCAATACCATTTCACCATCTTTATCTACCATTTCTTATTAATAATCGTGATCAACCAAAATTAAAAAAAAAAAGATGCTAACAATGAATGATTTACTTGATGCAAAGGTAAAAATGATGAAATGACAATTTGATCTGTTTTTTTATTTGAGAATTTGAATAATTTCAAGCATATTTTTTGAACTTTTTCAAGCATATTGGAGACACTAAGAAATTATAGTCTATATATTATATTTAGAATTTTTCCTAGAAAAATCATCACATATGATATCAAAATTTAAATCAGTAATAACAAAGACAGAAATATCACTTAGTTCTTCCTATTTTAACAATGTTTGCTAGCAATTAACAGAAAGTCCAAATAAAATATAATGGCTGGTCAGTTAGTATTCACATTAGAATTAATAGGAGTTAATTATATTATTGAAACAAGGATAATTTGTAGAATTCAGGGTCATCACGGAAATCATTTAGAAGAAAATTTAATTTGTTCAGAAATATAACAAAATTTTTTTATAATCAAATAAAATAAAGACAGGAATCAAAAAGTCAGTTGGCCTTTATAATGCAGCTTCTCCCATCATGTGATATTCTTATACATTAATTTATCATTCTATTTTGCTCAGACTACCTTTTAAATGCTTATAATCTAATAAAAATAAATTATTTTTTAAAATCTGTTAATTGATTAATGTACTTTTACTCAAATGCTTATTTCATTTAATATTAATTTAATTGATGATAAAGGCCCCTCATTAACTCTCTCATTTTTAAAATATTAATAAAAATTGTAAATAATATTTCTTCCTTGTGATGAATTGATTTTCCATGTCTTAAACTCAAATTATTCATCATAAATAAAAGCAAACCAAATCAAGAAAATGAAATTAAATGTAATCCTCCCATCACTGACAATACTATTCCATAAGTAATCACTTCTCATTGTTGAAAATAAAGAGAAAACTCTAAATATACAGACTATAAGTCATTATACTTATTATAGTAAGGCTCCTTTTAAATTTTTATGATATATTTATATACATTTAATAATGCATAGTGAATAAAAATTAATTGGGATAAAATTTGTTAATTATCAAAAAAATTACAAATAAATTAATTTATTCTATTTTTAGATATACTTTCAATTCCTTGCTAAACATTGGTCATTTCCATACCTTATAATTTATTCATTGATTAATAAAATTGCAGCTGTACCAAATCATTTCAATAAAACTGTAAATTTAGAAAAATAAAATAAAAAGAGCAACTATTTATTTTCTTTATAATTTCACTAGATTTTTCATAAATAATCTTACAAACCAACTATGAACTAGAAACAATGATTTTTATTACAAATGTTTTTAATAAAATAACCATTTTGGAAATAATTTTATTCACTTTATAATAATATATTTTTCCTTTTTTTTAAATAAGGAATTAGACGTATCTGTTCTGATTTGGAAATGATGCTGGAAATGAAAATTAACTACTATTTTAAAGCTAGTTGGCTTGTTTTTTCGCCAGTAGTGTTATCTGTAAGTATTGAATTTTAACATATAAAAGTAAATAATTTATTTTAAGAATTTTTCCCAACTACATATTAAGTTTTTAAAAAAATGTAATCAATCTGCAAATTTTATAGTTAAATTATATATAAAATAATTATATTTTTTGAAGAAGAAGAAGTTTAATAACAAAACTCATTACCTGCAATTTTTCAATTAAATTTTTGTAGATTACAGATGGATTTCAAAAATTGTTTAAAAATTTCAAATATGAAGAACAAGTACAAAATTAATTTTTCACATAATAATAATCAAAATTCACAATTTTTAATCATTTGTACTATGAAAACATTTCTTTCTCAGGAAACAAACAGGAACTGCTTTTTCTGAAAAGATCCAAGTAATATTTGAATCCATATTGATTGTGTATTGATTGCTGATTGTAACAAAGTAAGTTTTTGTAAAGGTATATGAAAAAATTACTGATATAGATCAGGTTATAAGTTTCAGTTATATCCTGCCAAATGATTAGAAATTGTAAATTTTGACTATTATTGTATATATTTATTATATGAATGATGGAATTTTAAAAACAAAAAAAATTATTTTTATTGTTTGAAGTTATTATTTTGTTATTTTCAGAATAAAAATCATAAATTACTCATGTCCTATCTCCATATACCATTTGTCAATTCACTATCTGTCTCTTTTCTATTAATAACTTTTAAATTAACGAGTGAGATTCTATCATTAAACCCTCTAGCTTCAATCATTCTAACTGCTATAAATCTCTCTCAATATATCCTGAATTATATTGAATTTTCACAAAACTTAGAAGAATGGTCATGTTGTTAAAGATGCTCTTGATATGGCATCAACTGAAGGGTTATCTGCAATAATGAAATAAATTGATAAAAGTTAATTTTCAGTAAAATCAATATAGAAGAATATACCCATATTTTCATTAAAAAAATATTAGAAATAAATCATGTATACATTTTCTCTGGCTTTTCAAAATAAATCTATTTGCTTTATTGTGGCATAGGATTTCTATAAAACAAGATAACAGATTTAAGGAGAATATTCCAAATAACTCTTCAATTAAATTTCTAACTGCAATCATTTAAAAACTGCTAATGTTCAAACTTCAAAGGATTTTTTCTAATAATTTTTTTGAGATAATTTATAAAATTTTTACTCACTGCACAGGTCATTATAGTCTAATTTGAAAAACTTAATTAATCCTGTAGATTTTTCTTTTGAAAATGACAGAATTAAAATATTTAGGTCAAACAGAAAAGCAAGGTTATAATCATCAGATTTGATAAAATATATAAAACTTTTGATATTAATTTGTTGTTTTCACAAATCAAATATTAAAACAGTAAATTCAAAACTAGCACAAGAGTGCAGAAATTACTTTATTTGACAAACATTTTCAACCCTCCTTTGGGTTCATCATCAGATCTAATACAAACTATAACAAGACAAACTTATAAAATAGATTTTTTTATCCTCCCTGTTTATAAATGTGAAAAAATGGATATACGATACTTCCACGTATAACTGTAAATATCTGTCAATGAGGATGTCTAAAGTAGAGTTAATATTTGACTCGGATTTAAATAACCAAAACAAGTAATGAACTTTTAAAAGGTTCTCAACTGATATCTTAAAATTTGTCATTCAAAACTCACTATCACAAAGTGTCTCCTATAGTATAAATGCACTTATAAAGGACAATAATAAAATACAAGAAAAAACTAAAAAAAGTGGATAAAAACGTTAAACTATAGAAATTTTTGACATTAGTGCATGTTGCACAAATCAGAGATAGGTGCACCATCTAATATGCACTAAACACTTTTTTTTAGTCTATTCTATAACTTATTTATTGACTACTTCCTTGAATGAGAAAGAGAACTTGGGTCATTGCTATTGATAATATAATTGTATTTAGATTGTTTAACTATTTCAGTTGACTCTGCAATGATTCCTTCATTTCTACACTTGACACATTTCACTACTTTTGTTTCCTTTCATTTAATATCTATGTTGTGCTCTAATGCTCTAACATCTAGTGCAGTACTAGTTTCACCTTTTTCTATATTCTTTATATGTTCTTTCACTCTTTCTTCTATGTTGTGGCTTGTGTATCTGAAATATTTTTCTTCTCTCTTTAAATCTAGGTTGGAAATCAGGATTACATAAACTCCTGTGTTTTTTCTTCTTCATATATGTCTTTATCATTTCTAAGAAACAAAAAAACAGTACCAGCAATCAAAAACATGTAGCATTTTCTATGTCTCTATAAACAGTTTGTAAATATGGTTGATAGTCGATGCTTCTATACCTGACACCTTTCGGTGGGGTTTTTCTTCGAGTTCAAACTTTTTGTTATGGAAGATAGTGTTTTTTCAAAACTGTTACTATATCCATGTTTTCTTCCTTGTGAGAATATTTTGACTGTTTCTATGTCTCTATCTGCTTTTGTACCGAAATGTGTAAAGGCTCTTCTAAAAAGGGCTCTAAAGGCTGATATTTTATGAATCAGTTTGGTTTATTGATGTGCTCGGTATGAATAGTGGTATGTAGGTTGATTTGTGGTATACTTTAGTTTTATATAAGGTTCCTTTTACTTCTATTTGAACATCTAAGAAGTTTATTTTCTTAGTGCTTGCTTGATCCAATTTTAAATAGAGTCCTAGTGAATCATCTGACATACACTTTTCTAGAGCTTTTGGATCTTCTTATTTTTCCCATATTACATAAATATTATACACAATGTCTTCTATACAATTTTATTTTTGTTGTGAATCTTGATATTACACTTTCTTCCTTGAATCTGATCACTAGTTCAGCTAATGCACCTATCATTGGGCTTCCAATAGGGACATCTCTCTTTTTGTTTATAATACCATTAAATGCAAAATATGATTGATGATACACCAAATCATATATTTCTGGGATGCACTTAGTTCTTTCCTCAGAGTTTTTCAAATATTCTAATATTAGTCTGTATAACAGTATATAGGGATATAGATGGATATGGGATTCAAAGTCATACACTGTTAACATTTCATTGTGGTAGAGATTTATGTTATTTAAATCTTCAATAAAGGTTGAAGATGATATGGTTATTAGTTCATAGTCTTGCATTTTTTCTTTGCATCATCTTGCCAGGTTCTTTTCAAGGATATAGGATGGACCTCTTATTTTTTCTACAATTGCCCGAATTTTCAATGGAGTTTTATGGGTTTGATAAAGCCGAACATGTGGGGGTATGCTGATACCACTATTTTTGAGTTTTTCCAACCTAGACTTAAACAGAGAAGAAAAATATGTCGGATACACAAGCCACAACTTAGAAGAAAGAGTGAAAGAACATATAAAGAATATAGATTTAAATGTGAAACTAGTACTGCACTAGATGTTAGAGCATTAGAGCACAACATAGATATTAAATGAAAGGAAACAAAAGTGATGAAATGTGTCAAGCCCAGAAATGAAAGAATCGTTGCAAAGTCAATTGAAATAGTTAAACAATCTAAATATAATTATATTATCAATAGCAATGACCCAAGTTCTCTTTCTTATGCATGGAAATGGTCAGTAAATAATTTGTAAAATAGACTAAAAAAATCTATAATGTTTAGTGCATATTAGGTGGCTCACTTATCTCCAATGTGTGCAATGTCTGCTAATGTCAAAATTTTCTATTGTTTAACATTTTTATCCACTTTTTTAGTTTTTTCTTTTATTTTATTATCTTTTATATGTGCATTGTATGTTTTTCGAACTTTTTCACACTATAGGAGGTACTTTGTGATCATGAATTTTGAATGACAAATTTTAAGATATCAATTGAGAGCCTGTTAAAAGTCCATTATGTGCTTTGGTTATTTAAATCCGAGTCAAATATCAACTCTACTTTAGACACCCTCATTGATAGGTATTTGCAGTTATACATGGAAGTATTATATATCTATTTTTTCACCACATATGTATAAACAGAGAGGACAAAAAAATTTATCTTATAAATATAAGTTTGTCTTGTAACTATTTGTATTAAACCTGATGATGATTCCAAAGGAGGATTGAAAACGTTTGTCAAATAAAACTTGTGTTAGTTTTGAATTTACTGTTTTACAGTAGTGCAGAAACAGAGAGATGCAAAGAAATATCAAATATTAATTTATAATAATTGATAGAGTTATTGTAATTTGTAGTCTGTATACTGAGAGCTTGCTTTTGGTCTTCAACCATTGAGAATTGTGAATTGTCAATTGCAGAAGAACAGAAGTAAGCTTTGTTTTATATGTGATTAGATGTTATTGTTTTTGCATTGATATCTTTTTGAAGATTTATAAAATTTTATGAAAAGATTAACTATACAAAAAATAATTGTATAAATATTTTAAATTAATAATACTAAAATAATGAAATATATTATTTTTAAAGTAAAGTATTATTCTGTTTTCTCTATTTGAGTAAAGATAGATTTCTAAAAAAATAAATCAGTAATCGGATTTTCAATATTTTATTTTTACTGTATTATTTCAAACTTTGAAAAAGTAATGTCTTTCTGTTATCTATCATTAAAAATCTGCTTTTTAATAGAAAGAAATGCTCTTAACCATATCTTTGCATGTAGTTAAGAGCATTTAAACAATCATATTGTTGTTTTTGTAGAAATAAAATCTTAGTATAAACACTATAATTTAGTAAAATGATTGATTTGTGGATAAACTTGATATTTTAAAGACTCTTGGAGTAAATTTTTATTGATCTTTTATTAATTAGATTCTATTTATATATGGGCTTTCTACTCATGAGAGATTATCATATAATGACAAAAAGAATCCTGACTGGGCTGAAATTATTGGCTGGATCCTGGCTTTATTGTCTATGGGTCAAATACCATTTTGGGCAATAATCATTCTTATAAAGAATAGAAAAGTAAGATGATATATAATTTTTCTAATAAAATATATTAATATATTTATAATTCAAAAATATTACAGTAAAATGATTGCTAAGCATTTCAGATCATTAAAAAATTCATAGTATTTACATTCCACAAATTATGTATAATTATTATAATATTAAAACAAAAATATATATTGTAATATAACTTACTACTAGAAGAGATAACTATCTTACGCATATACAGGAGATCTCCAAATCAAAACTGTGATTCTTTATAATGAAAATCCATACTTAGGATGACTGCCATTCATGATTTTTCAATAATGGTCATTCTGGTGACAACTTGGCTATCCAGTTATCAAGTTCCAGTTGTCACCAGAATGGTCAAGGATATTATTTTTCACCATGCAATCAATATAGTAATACACTAGCACTACTTCTTTGTAGTTAAACATAAAAAATTTTTATTTAACGCTAACGTTTTCAACAACGAAACTGTTGTCATCCTCAGGCTAACACAATGGAATAGAATAAAAATTAAATGCAAGAACCTATTTATTCTATTCCGTTGTGTTAGCCTGAGGATGACAACAGTTTCATTGTTGAAAACGTTAGCGTTAAATAAAAATTTTTTACGTTTAACTGCAAAGAAGTGCTAGTGTATTACTATATTGATAACCAACACATATTGAAGCAGTTTTTGGTAATTAAGTATGCATTTTTGTTCTGAAAAATGTTAGAATTTTCAAGTTTGTTTCCAATGCACTAATAAATTTCAGCTAATGTTGATTTTTCTCCCTCTTCAGCGTCCATTCTGGCCTACATTTGCACTTGTAATTTTGTATGCAATATCTTCATCAGTAAACAGCATTTCTGTTAATGCATTTTCATCATATGGAATATAGTCTTCACTTGTGACATTATCACTTTGTGTTTCCAGGTTTCTTGGTCCATGAGAAAATGTGTAAGATGCAGAACTGTTGTCATTATCATGCAAAACATGTTTCCTAATAAGAAGAATCAAAACTTGTTAAAACAAATTTGTACAACAGTGGCTTTAACATTGTTATATGCCCAAAAAATCATTTATGTAGCATACCTGATATTAACTGGTTTGCAGATCACTTTGTTGTGGATGTTCATAAGCATATAATAAACATGATTTCTGTAAGAGCATTTAAAGAGATGGATGATCCTTTGGTTCAGTGATTGCAGTTTGAAAGTGGAGTTTTGAAAAATACAGAACTGGTAGGCCTATTGGTTAATGTAGAAACATTATTATGGAATGGACAGTTATCTATAAACATCACTTTGCAAACAGAAATGCAGCATTAATGTTGCACTTTTGTTGTGCAAATCATCTATCAGTTTTTAGGAAGCAGTGATTGAATATTTCACTTGTCATCCATACAGTATCGTAAGATTGGTAATCAATAGTAACATATAATCCTTTTAAAGCATCTTGGACTTTTTATTTTCCAATAATTAGGGCTGAAGTTTCTCACTAGCATCCATGCTGCAGGCCAGTAAAATAGTAACCTTTTCTTTTCTTTTGATTTCTCCCCTCCTTTGTATGTTTTAAATGCTAAAGTTTTGTTTGGAATTAGTTTGTAAAACAAACCTGTCTCATCATCACTGAAGATATCACATGGGCATATCCTTCACAAAATCTGGATTATTTATCATTTATCTAATCATCTACTGTATTTGAATCAATAAATTGCATTTTCACCAAACACTGTTCTAAAAACAAATCCATTGTGAGTTTTAACTCAATCTAGTCAGTTGTTTCTAGTTTTGAAATCTGTTACATTCAGTGTTAAAGTGAAATTCTGTCTTTTTGCTGTAATATAGGCCCAGAGATCTGCTGTAACATTTGATGCAGTGTGGCCTTTGTGCCAAAAATCCCTATTAAACAGCCAGCTATAAACTCAGCTTCAACATCAGGATGATTAGCATTCTATGTTTTAGACTAATTTTCACACCATGTGTTGCCATTTGTGACGACTTCTCATTTTTCAAAATTGTACACAAAACTTTTTTGGAATTCCATAGTTCTATTTTCAATCATTTTTCGATGTTGCATCATCTAGTATTTTAATTTTTATTCCTAAGTACAGAATGTTTCATTTACTAGACATTATGACCAAATTATCAAATCATTATAAAATACAATATATTATATTGAACTTTGAAAAACTGGCAACTGAAAATATAAAGCTTGACATCAATATTATGAAACTTGGCATAATTAAAACAAATAAGGGACTTAAGTCTATTCTGTCAACTCTTGACTTTAACTGCACCAATAGTGAATCATCCCACTACTTATGCACTCTGCAGCGATGGTTACTATAACCAACACTATAACTATCCTAATCAACACAAATTCAAAAATTGTGAAACATTATGAACATTACAGAATGGAAATTCAAATTTTTGTATATCAAAGTTGGATGACATACTACATATTATAAAATCAGTTTGTAAACAGTAGTTGTTCACTATAAATATGGTTTTTAGCATAGGGAAGATGGACTGGTCAGCCATTTTGCACAAAACCATTTGTTAAATGCAGGAGTTCATTATTTTCAGGTTGTTTATAGCAGAGTTAGTGATTTACTTAGTTTTTTCTTAATGTGAATAGAATATAGATTCTATTGAGAATATCTTCTAACTTGTCCTTTGCTTTTCTTATTGTTCTCCTCTAAATATCCAATAGACACTTTATTCTTTTTATTTGACCTATTTCATTCATTGGATATGTTGTGATATCTTCTATTCTTATAAAGAAGAGGAAAATTCATTTAATCAAAGAAATTGTATAATTTTAATGACAAAATATTTTTTTGTTTTCATCTATCGTTAATTATTACATACTATTTTACCTATCTTTTTTTGCATTTAAAGTAATATATGATGGATAGGCCAATCATTTTTAATCATATCAATCTGGGACAAAGAAAAAAATCAATCAGAAGTATAATTTTAACTTTTTTTTTTATTTACATGTTTCAACTTTAAGATTCAATGCTTTATTAATTAATCTTGTAGATATATTAATTAATCTTATATATTCAGTAGTGGTTTGTTTGCATGTTTGTATTGAGTAATCTCCTAAATGGTAGAAGTTGCAATTGTCTTGATTCTCTGCAATTATCCAACTTAAATAACTGACCTATTTAATGATTTTTTAGAACAATAATTGTTAAACAGTTATAAACCATCCAAAAGTTCTATAGAATTTAACAGTTAAGTCAATAAATGGTGCTATATGTAATCTGTTTTTTAAATTTAATCATATTAAATCATAAAGATGTCGTCATTATTGAAATGTGACATTATCATGATATAACAATGAGTGACATGATAAGACTATTTCAATTCATGACATAGTACTGTGTGATGCTATGATGTAATTATGTCGCTGCAATATTGATGTTATCATAGCCTAATATTCTAATTAAATCCTCATTTTAAAATTGAATACACAAAGCCAATGGATTCCGAATGCTATAATTAATAAATAAGGAATTTATTTGAATTTGGGATGATGTCACAAGATCCCATGATGTAGTCATGATATAACAGATAGATGGCATAATGTAAGCATGCTGATGACATCATGACATATTGATAAATGATCTCACAATTTTATACTTTAATAAATTCAAAAAGAACCAATAATTTTTATTTTTTGTAATTCAATTAGTCTGATGATATAATATTTCAATAAACATGAGCTTTCAAATAACAATTGAAAAAAATCAATGCATGAAATAATTTTCCAATAAAGAAAATTCTTCCAGAGGACAATACAATATTTGTTAAAATGATCTATTTTCAATTGGTATTTGATGTAATATCACATTATTAGATTTCAATGTTCTTCCAAGTAAATCTTTTTCAAATTGAAAAGTGGAAAGACATAGATTCATAAATTTGTGAACCGTCTATAAATTGAGGATTATATTAAAAGATAACAAACTGTAGAAGAAATCAACATGAAAATAATCAAAACAAAGTTTTTTTCCTAATATACTGTTTTTTAAAACTATGCCCAAGCAAAGGTAGGCATACTTTACTAGTAATAACATAAATACGATAACATCTTATATTTAATCACAATATCTAAAAGCCATAACAAATTATTTATAGCTTAATAGAGCTGCAATTTATAAAGAATATTTATAAACTAAAGAATTTAAATAATACAATATTATTGTAAGGATCTCAAACTCATTCTCTAACAAGGCCATTTTAGATTGTCTTTTGTTGATTTGGGATTACATTTAAAATTTATCTTACTGAAAAAAGATTTTTACATGAGGTAGAGAGCCTGAAGAATTGATTTGTTTAGAACATCACTATGATGTTCTAAGGAATGCTATTCTTTCAAATTTTTTATATGCAGACTGAAGAGGTTAATAAAAAATTGAAAGTGCTTTCTGCAATTTTATAATTTTTACTTCTTTTTACCTGTCTCAGTGCTACACTTATTATTTATGAAAAAATTAAATTTTTCATAGCATTTTTTACATGGATTGTTAATTATTTTAAAACTTATGTTCTTGAATTTTTATTTGAATATTACAAATTTCTTTAATCAGTTGGTATTGATTTAATGCAAAATGATCACTTATCATTTGTGATTATCATTTTATTTTTTGCTCAGGCAGTGGCAAATAATTGTTAGTAACATATATTCTTTTTATTATACAATATTAAAAATGTTTATCATTTCTTTTTAATGTCTATAAACATTATACATTAATGGTAATTATAAATAATGATAGAAAACAGGTTATTCAATAATTGCCTAAATTTATAATGATGAAGCTTTATTTTCTGCTTTGAAATAATTTCAATATATGCTCGAGGAATGTTACTTGAAATGTTATTCAGATTAGTCTCTCATTCATATTCATATTATACTTTAATCCAAGTAAAAGCAGTATTTTCTATTGTGCAAGAAATAACTTGAATATAATAAAAATGTTAATTTTCAAATATCAGAATAAAAAACATTTCCTTAACTACTAATTCATTATGTTTAGAAAAAAAAAAAAAAAAAATGGCATAGCACTAGAAATAGAAAAAATTCTTTATTACAGAGAAGAAACATTTTAAACCACTGTCAGTTGGTCTACATCAGTTCATCCTTTATTACAACTTTTCTATAATAGAGTTTTTTCCATTTAGTGCTCTCCCATTTTCTGTCTTTTTATAAGTGGCAGAATATCCTACAACTGTAGCATTATATTTAGTCTGTAGCAAAAGTCGAGTGATTTGTTATATGTAATAAATAGATAATATTCATATTGAAATCTTTACATCTGTGAAAATATGCTTGTTTATAACAAAACATATTATATTGAAATAAATGCTATGTTCAGAATCTGGAATTTACAGATTTTGTGCAAAAAGAGAGCTTATGTTTTGTAGAATAGTAACTTAAGGAGTTAAATCACTTTTAGTCATTTAAAGTTTTAACATGGATTTATTTAAAATAAGATTATCAAAGTTTATTGATAACTTGCAAAATATTTGTCCCAATCTGTTCTATGGGGAATGCTTATGAATATTATGAAATATAATATAATTATGAAAAATTTTCAAATTATTCATTTATATAGTAACTGATTTGTTTCCTTTGTGAGACGAAACCAAGAAAAATTTCCTACAGATTGGTAGTTAACCAAAATATAGTAAATCCACTGGTAGGGCTGCTACCTTAATGCATCTGGACCTATATGAAACAGTATTTATTCTGTTTCTGATAGTATGGTTATACCACCAAAGTTTGGTCAACAGACCAGTTAGCATTACCCAGGCTGCACCAATATAGAGGTAGGGGTTAACATTTAGTCAAGAGAAGCTATAGGTTGCACTTCATTGATCCATTGACAGCAGGCTACACATGTCTTGACCATAAAAGAAATAGTGAAATAATGGAAGAACTTAGAGATATCAATAACTAATCACATATGCAAATATAAGAAAAATTGGAGCGACCATCTTCAAAGAATGGATTAGAATAGAATTCCAAGAAAGATTCTGGACTACATACCATTAGGAAAAAGACACATTAGTAGACCTCATTGCAGATGGCATGAGACTGTAACAGACCATCAGACCTAATACATGAAGAAAGAATATATTAACTGATCAGACTATAACAAATGAAAAAATATAAGTTCTTCAAACCAGATTCTTTTGATAGCATATACAATACTACTACTTAACATAGAATTAATGTTCTCTGGTTTCTTATAAAATTTTTATTGAATATAGAGTTAATTTTTTTCAATTAAAGATTTCACTTAAATTTGGTTAAATAAGGATTTAGATTAAATAGATTATAACAAACTAATTATTTCAACTTGCTTACTATCAAAGTCAGTCTATACAGCACTCTTAGCAAGTATAAACATTTTAA